>CM050447.1:19570000-19742500 GCA_027563935.2 Costus lasius | reverse complement strand
AGAGTCTAAGTGTGTGACCATATAGGTTCCTTAGACGTTGGCAGTGATGACCTAATCATCACAAGCAGTGAGTGGCATCTAGCAGTGCATCACTGCTACCCAAGTCATCAGAATTAATATCATTATCGACAATCCCAAAACTGTAATAAGGCATACAAGTATACATGTCCCTTTACCAGACTAATCGTCCAGATTGGACAAGCATGTCACACTTGTTTATTCCAATGATGATGGTCATGACTAAATCAGGCTAAACCTGGGTGTGGCCACACACTTTCAGTCATGCACCATGTAGGGGCCCATGGACATCAAGCTTCCCCGCAAGGTAGAGGCAAATCCTCTATTGGCAAAATGCAACTCTCATATAGCTCAAGATACACTCAATTACAACCATTATAACCATCCTATTACGGCGAGGAGTTAGGTTATATCAAAACATACCTCTTACTATACAAAGACACAATCTCCCTCAAGTTAAAAGACAAATACAACTCTATCACTGTGAGATTCTTCCTGAGACACCAAGGAAGATCTTCACAACGAGTTGGTCCAGTATATCTCTCTTGATATATTCATATGTCTGCCTTAAGCAACCCATGCTAACCAGCGCATAAACAAGTCTCCTCTGCACCATAGTTGTCCCTTGTCTACTATGGTACTCGACTCAGGATAAAATAAACTGAGATAGAAATATCTCAAGGAACATCATCATGTAATCATATATATGCACAGATGTATAATAAACCATGACAGTGACAATGTCAGGATATCTATAAAATCTCAATAATGTAGTACAAATGTCAATACCAAAAATAGGTCTTAGGGCAAAACACTAACAATTTGAATCTTTAAAGATTTTAAACAAGTTTTGGTTTCCCAATATTATTAATGAGAATTTTAAAAATGTATTGGAAATCTCAAGGTCTCCGTAATAAACTTTTGATGAATTAGTTCGTCTTAATTTTTCTAAGTGTCTTTTATTACTATAAATACATGGATTATTGTAATTACCCAACAATTTAATATGAATTCAAACTAGGCGTCTTCTTGTATCTTTACTCTACTACTATTTCTTCTTTCAGACATATTATAGAAAAGAAATTAGCGATTATTATGTTAAACCTCAGCTGCTAATTCCAATTATGCAAATTTAATCAAGAAAATTTTATACAAGCACACGAAAACTCCAGATGAAGGAGCCAATGATAGACATCCAACATATATAATATTAGAATAATAAGTAAAGTTACATATCATGTAACGGAGTAATCATGATGCAAGACCAAATTAACAAAAAAAAAAAGAAACAGAAAGGTAATAACTTTTTATCCAATATGAAAAAGTTGTTTCACGCATTTATATAATGAAAACATAATATGATTGAGCAAAGTATGCTAAGAGAGGGATAACATATAATGAAATTCAATAAGATGGCATAAGAAGTTAGAAAGGTAACTCAGAGTGCTCACTCGGTTGAAGCCAGCAATTAAGGAGATAGGAACCCATCCTTGGTTATCCATTTTCTGCTTTAAGAAAATGTCCTTGCACAGATTTTCATTACTACAAAAAAGAGATACGCTTGGAATGGACTAGCAATTGAACTAATTAAAGGGCACGTTTAAAGATAAGATGAGAACCTGAAATAGTACTCTATTTGTTTCACTAACATATCTCGCTGATGATCCACCACAGGGACCATTGCAGGGGGTGCTTGATGAACAATAAAAGGCACACTTCTCAGTTGCTCAAGTGGTGGGAATGGTGGGACATAATAAACAGAAGGAACTTCTGATAGGAAGATCACGAAGATCAAAATCATGAAACAGATATAATGAAGAAAAAACTACAAAGCTACAGTACCCCTTTACAGCACTACTTACCAGGGAAACCAATGCGACCTAGAAAAGGCCGCACTTGGAGTGGCATGCCAATAAATGGTGTTGGTGGCGGTGGATTTGGTGGTATGAAAGGCATCGAGAAACCCCTCTGGTGAGGTAGTGGCATACTTGTGTGCGGATCTCTACCAAAACCAAGAGGACCATTGCATTCATAAGCTCCCCTATCATGATCCTGGTCTTTTTCATATCCTCCCTGATGAGAACCACGACCACTGTTTCCCCTTGAGTTCCCATTAAATCCCCCACGGTGATCACCCCTGACACGGTGCTGGGGGACGAAGCGGCCACCCTGATTACGATGCCAGTTATTTTTTCCTTTCGGGAGATCCCTGTGAGAAGATTCAGAGCCTCCTCCCAAGCCAACCGGAATCGTGTGTTCCAGGACGACCGATTGAGGCGTTGAGGGTGCCCCATTAGCTGGAGAACCACTCATCGAATTTGATTTAGGATTAGGCTTCTGAAGAGCAGGAACCGACAAGCTAGCGCTAGAACTAGGATCGGAGTTGGATGACTTTGGCTTTGCCCGACCAGTCGTGCTCGTAGAACCCTAGCATCGCACAGAGATGAATTACTCAACAAGCATATGGGTGTGATAGAAATATGATATTTTCCTGCAAAGGAGAATAACAAGATCAACGAAACGCCGAGGGCGGCCTCACCGGCGTATCGGAGTTGGATTGATCCGCGACGGTCTTGTTGGTTTCCGAGGGCCACGATCTAGGGGACCCCTTGGCAGACTCGGAGAGAGCGGGCCAGGAATCGGCCCCCATCACTGCTGCCCCTTCGCTCGTCCCGTTCGTCGGGACGTTCCAGGCTGGCTTCTTCCCGGCCACATTGCCACCGCGCTCCACACCCACCGGCGGCCACAGCGACGGCGGCGGTGACGGGAGGCCGGTTGCGGCGGATGCCGATGCTGCGGTGTCAGCGGAGACGGAAGACGAGGACTCGAAGGCCGGAGGCATGACTAGGTTAGGGTTCAGGCACCGCACAGCGGGGTGGGGATCTCTCGAAATAAAAAAGAGTGGAAGAAGAAACCAGCGAGAGGAGTAAGAGGAGGAACAGAGGAATGGATTAGTTGAGGATGAGGAATGGCAAAAATAAAGGGGGTGCTTCCAAATATGACTGAGAGTAGGAATGAGAGCAGAAGCAGCGAAGGGGCGGGTAGGTGGGACATTTTTTTGCGGAGGTGTACGTCGCCTCTCTCTGTCTCTCATGCGCGTGGTTACTCGGAAACTTAAAGGTCGAATTGAATCCAATTTGTTGTACTTTTTTTACAAAAATAAAAAAATAATTAAAATACTTTTAAATTACAAAAATCTTATACTTTAAAAAAAGAATATACTGACATACTTATGATTATGCAAAATACTTTATAGTATTTAAAAAAAAAAGTAAAAGTAGTTTTTTTAAAAAAAAAATAGACTCTCTTAGATGCACTTTTACATTTGAAAATGCATGCCTTATTTATTCAACCTATAGCCATATTAAATAAATAAAAGCTCTAGAAAAAAAGGATATTGCTTAGGTTTTCGACAATGATAATATTTTAAATATGCAATGGTTATTATTAATATATTTTTAAATAAATAATTGATAAAAACGAGACTGGATAATAATAATATCTTATTATCAAGCGAGTAGCTAGAGCTCGAAGGAGGTAGAGAATAGTCTTCCTTCACTGGCTATACTACAGAGAAAGTTGATTAATTTAATGGTAGTGAGACTTCTTTTCTCTAAAGTCTCTAACATCACGCTGCAGTTATCGGTTGCTATCAGATGATTCTCCTAATCTTTTTCACTTCCCTTTTTCTATTATTACTCTTTACATCTCCAGTCCAGTCAAAAGAAATCACAGAAAGATATTCCACTTTCCACCCCCAAAAGATAAATATTCGTGTTGCCCCACAATTGCAGATCCTGTCTGCATGCTTTATGAAATTTATTGCGCCTCTTTATTCTCTCACACCCCTTCACTGCTACAGAACACTGCTCCTTCCAAAGGGTACGTCCTTTTCCTCACTCTTGTTTGGTTCTAGTGGAAGGCCGATGCATGAAGCTGCAAGGGTTACTGTTCGTGCTGTAGGTTTCTTGCAGGTTTGCCATGCATGATGCATCGCCATTTAAAGAAGAGCATCGTTTCTTCCTTCCAACCTGATTGCGCTTTTATATCCTCTGATTTGATCGAAAATTCCTTCAATTGTGCATTTTTGTTAAGTTCAAATGCTGTACCAAATTAAAAACTCAAGAGTAGCAGTGGTTCGGAGAGATTTGCTTCCCGATCACTTCGCCTTAGAGAGTTGAATACGTCATCCACCGCCATGGACGAGCTCAGTGGAGACTCAAACGCTGCTACCGGAGCTCCGCGCCTGCCCTGGGAGCTCCCCGTTGACCCTTCTCGACTCTGCTCCTCCCACAATCTCAACTTGTTCGACCTCGCAAACGGTCCAGTACTGCCTCCCGCGCAGCCGGAGTCCATGGTCGACGGCGGTGCCACTGAAGACAGCGCACTCGCGTGTCAGCAGTCGGTGATGACTGCCGCGGACGACTTGCTCCGACACAGCCTCGGACCGGAGTTGTCAGTTACGAGAGAGTTAGCTGGGCAGCACGGCGGCGTCGACTCGGGCTCGGAGCTGGGCAGCGAAGATGACGAGGAGCTGCAGGGAGGGACGAGGAGGCAGGGAAAACACTCGAAGAACCTTTTTGCGGAGCGCAGGAGGAGGAAGAAGCTCAACGATCGGCTCTACGCCCTGCGTGCATTGGTCCCGAAGATCACAAGGGTTTACAATTTACATGGTCAGATTAACTATTATTACAAGCATCGGTTGATGATAGCGTTGACCGTGCATTGCAGATGGACAAGGCTTCAATTCTGGGAGACGCGATCGAGTATGTGATGAACTTGCAGACACAAGTGAAGAATCTTCAGGATGAGCTCGAGGAAGCGAATCATGAAAATGAAGTCCGTGAGAGGGGGAGTCAAATGGAGAATGTGTGGATGGGCGATAACACAGACCACCACGACTCCATGAATGATGGCGGCAACAAGGAAGAACAGATGGAGGTACGTAGAATTGACATCGCACCTCGGATTTCGACTTCGCTCAAAATTACTGCATCTCGATTGGTTCTGTGTTCTTGATCAGAAGCCACGAGTAGAGGTGAGACATCTGGAAGCGAACGAGTTCTTTCTTCAGGTGCTGTGCGAGCACAGATATGGAGGATTCGCAGGGCTGATGGAGGCAATGTGCTCGCTGGGAATGGAAGTTAGCAGCGCCACCGTTACCACATTCGGAAGCCTGGTCTCGAACGTCTTCACGGCCGCGGTACAGAGTCAATATGCTCACTTCGATCTATGCGTAGCGCAGAGAAGATTAGTGAACCTGATCCTTGCAGGTGATCGGAAGAGACGACGAGGTGGTGCGAGCAGAGGAACTGAGGGAGTCGCTGCTTGAGGTCGCTCGAGGTCCACTCCGGTGGTTGCCGGAGACTGCAGAGGCGATATTGGAGAACAGCAGCGGGCAAAGCAAGTACTGCTGCCGCCGAAGCTACATCGATGGCCGGATTGGCTTCGATTCACTGTGATGTTACCGGTGAATGGAAGAATAAGCTTTTTCGATCGCAGTAGTTTCTTTTTGGAACGCGGAAAACCTGCTTTTAATCAAAGGACGATATATTTGGTGGAAAAAAAAAATCTGTAATGTGTGCTTAACAATGTTTGACCAGGTAATCGGGTCAACTTGGTAAACAGGTGAATGGTACCCGAAGCCGGACAAGCCACGTGTGCAGGCATAGAGCTGAGTTACGAGCAGCACGTGCGCGCCGCACAAGACCCGAGTCGTGGTGTTGGTTGACTAGCGAGCGGCCCAACCCATCCCAGCCTGACACATATCGTTTATCCTATAAATCAGGTTTAGCCATTTAGGGTGAATTTTATACCAATTGATTTTAGGTATTTTCGTTATTCAAAAGAGTATTTAATTGGAAAATTATATATATTTTAAAATGTTGGTATTGCTATT
Organism: Costus lasius; assembly: GCA_027563935.2. Lineage (NCBI taxonomy): Eukaryota > Viridiplantae > Streptophyta > Magnoliopsida > Zingiberales > Costaceae > Costus > Costus lasius. The sequence continues at coordinate 19,736,583 of CM050447.1, read as the reverse complement.
AACTTTCAAGTTAAAGAGGTTCAACTTTCAAGAGATTAATATTAGTTGTGTTTCAAATAAGTTGAATTGTAGGTATGCGTTCTATGCATTGACAATACAAAGCATTCTTATTACAAGAAAATAAGCACGAAGATGAAAAGGCTTGACATATGCAAAGTAATTTCAAAATAACTTTAATTAAATATAGCTCATGCTACAAATGATATTTATTATTCCACTATAGTGTACATCATTTTGTTCAATGGGATGTTGTCATGCCTATGAGCTTAGTAAACACATGAAGGTCAACATATGAGTACTATATATTTGGTAGGGTTTTCAAATATCACTTGCATAATTAGAGAATAGATATTGGTCATATCCAATCTATAGATGTACTCGTATATGTATCATTTCTTTTTTATATTGTAGAAAGTTTTACTGTTATTTTTAATTAAAGATTATAATTTAACTTTTTTTTTAGAATTTTAAAATTGTAATTTACTTAAATATCATAATATTATTACTTTTAGAATTTTTAGGTACAAATAACATGGAAGAACAAGAAAGACGGGTTTAGTTTAAAATCAAGAAAAAGCTTAAATATAACGCATAAAATAGTATTATATTATATAAGTATTTTTTATTCTAAATTTAATTAATTATTAACTATATTTTCATGTCATATGTGGTGAAAATCAGAGAGACAGTGCTAGTCCAGAAAGCAAGGTTCAAGCACCTTTTTGTTATGATACATAAGATATAACAATTTTATACTTTCTCAAAAAGTAAAAAAAAAATGTGTATATATATATATAAGAGAGAGAGAGAGAGATTTAATATTTAATTTTACGTCACTTTCGGTTCCAATTGTTTGTACTAACTAGAATATTATAATTTATATTTTTTTAGGGTTTAAAGGTGTCAAGAAGAATAATTTGATGAGAATGTGAACGGATGATTCCATGTATTGATACATTCGGTATATTAATACATGTCAATCTTGCGAGTATATAACGGTATTTCAAACATTGCTATGTACGTGCACACCTAAATTTTTATCCATTACTTGCAAAACATTAAGTTATTCAACTCATCCTTGGGTATGGGATGAAGCCATGAAATCATTAATTAGGGAATAAAAATTAATAAGGGTCTCCTGATGCCCTATTTTATTAGCAGAGATGGGAAAGGGTAAGGGGAAAGATTAAAAAAAAGGAAGATGAGAAATTTGAGTGTAATTTTCACGTTATCGACACATGAGAGGAGAGAGAGGAAAGGCGACGAGAGCGAACAAGCAACTGTGAGCTTGTGAGAGCGACGTCGAGGGGAGGTCGAGAGTGAGACGAGAGGGAAGGCGATAGGAGCGGATGAGCGGCTGCAAGCTTTGTGAGAGCGAGAGGAGGTCGAGAAGAGAGGGAAGGCGATGAGAGCAAACGAGTAGTCGAGCAGTCATGAGCTGGAGAGAGCGGTGTCGACGATGAGATCGAGGGTAACGTCGACGTTGAAGCAACGAGGAGAGAGGAGAGAGGGGGGCAACGAGAACAGAAAGGAGGGGGCACAAGCGACGTGAGGATGTGGTGGGGCAATCGCCGGCAAGAAGGGAGGGAGTGCTAAGAGCGAGGTGGTGGGGCAGCTACAGGGAATAAAGACATGACACAAGAATGTGTTTTTGCTCGAATTGGGCAAATCAAAAAATGAAGGAAAAAAATGTGCTTTTTTCCTTCGTCTTTTTATGTTTATCCTAGTAAACTAAAAAAATTATTTTTATTTCCTTTCACCCAATTTCCTTAGAGGGAAACAAGAAAGGAAATAAAGGAAACACCTATTTTCTCTCGTTTTCTTGAAAGGATGGAGACAAAGGGATAGAAAAATAGAAGGAAAAATGACTTTTCATTAGTTTTTTGTTGCGCCGGATTCAGGCAAAAACACATTTCCATCAACACTGCTCCTCTCTCGCTCTCCCATTGCCGCTGCTCCAGCCCTCGCCGGCATCGTCTCCAGCCTCCCTCGCCACCTCTAGCCCTAGCCGCCGCCGCCGCCGCCGCCTCCAGCCTCCCCCGTCTCCCCAACCGTCACTTCCGCAAACACAAGTGGAGCGATGCTCTCCTGTTGCCGCCGCTCCAGCCCTCCCCAGCGTCGCCTCCAGCCTCCCCCACCTCCTCCAGCCCTAGCCATCGCCGCTTCCAACCTCCCCTATCTCCCCAACCATCGCTTTCGCAAACACGAGTGGAGCGATGCTCTCCCGTTGCCGCCACTCCAGCCCTTGCCGGCATCACCTCCAACCCTCGTCGGCGCCGCCTCCAGCACTAGCCACTGCCGCTTCTAGCCTCCCCCGTCTCCCCAGCCGTCGCTTTCGCAAACACGAGCGGAGAGATGCTCTCCCGTTGCCGCTGCTCCAACCCTCGCCGATGCCACCTCCAGCCCTAGGTGGTGCCGCTTTCAGCCTCCCCCGTCTCCCCAGTCATCGCTTCCGCCACCAAGACGTGAAATTGAAACAGTTTAGGTTAAAATTCGGTCAAACAAATATATTTTGAAGCAGCATGTGAATGTCACGTAGCTGCTTTTCCTTCCTTACCAATTTCTTTTCCTTGCACTAGTCTCTTCCATTGGGTTTTCTTTCCTTCATATGAAACATAGCCCTAGGGAGGGCCACATCAAACCATTGGTTTTTTTAAAAAATTTTGATTAGCATAATATTAGCAGGATACTATTATATATTTTGCTATCTGTTTTGATTATTATCTATTTTGCTGTGATTCAAATCTTCTTTTATATTATGCAGGTGATCCAATTGGTATAAATTAAATTTTTTAATGTTTATAGGGATGATATTTCAATAACTCTATAACTAACTTATCTTTTGCATATATTTTCTTATCTCAATTTTCTTTAAAAAAATATTATCCACTATGAGTTCAAAATCTCATTTGTGCAAAATGTGACTTATTGTTCTTCACTTCCTTGGGGGAAAAGAGGAAAAAACGGAAGGAAAAAAATTTGACCTGCGTAAAATTGGATGGAAACAACAATCTACTCCCCACACCTCTATGTTGCCTCTCCTCCTCCCCTAGCCGACGCTTTCACCCCCACCCTACTTCCTCCACCATGTCTATCCCTCTCCTCTTTCCCCTACCACGTGCTCACGCCCTCCTCTCGCGCCACGCGCCCCTCTCCCCCCCCTTTCGTCGCTTGCAGCGACCAGGGATGGGGAAGAACATATTCCCACCCCCTCACTGGCCACGTGCTTCCCTAGGCGGCGATCCCCTTTCCCCCTTCTGTTGTGTGCAGCAACAAGGGATAGGGAGGAAACCCGGTCTTCCCATCCCCTTTTGTCGACCACATGCTCCCCCTGGGCAATTGGGCGGCGTGTCCCATTCTCCCCCTTCTGTCGTAGTGCAGCAACCAGCATGTGCTCCCTCTTTGCCGCCACCTGGGGCGGGGAAGAACCCTTGTCCCTCTCCTCCCTCTTCCGCCGCCATTGGGGCCGGGGAATAAGCCTCCGTCCCTCCTCCCCTTCTGCCGAGTGTAACACTATCGTCCAAATTTTTCATAATTCACCTGATTTTTGTCCTTCTTCTAACTTTACTTGCTCACTTAATTTTCTCTCTTTCTAGTTTTTATAAGAAAGAGACTTATTTAACATGACAATGACAAATACTTGACAAATACCCTATATATACAAATGTACAAATATATAAATAGTTAAATATACATTACAATATTACATAAGTATATAAAAACAAGTCACTATCTTCCATATTCTAGAAAACTTGCAATTTAATAAAAAAAAATATCAATCTCATTATAATAATTTTATTTTGTAAAAATTTTATCTTATAAAATTAATATTTATAAAGATTATTATTTATAAATATTATAGCTGCGCGAAACCTAAAACGACCCTTTTTTTTTTCAGAGTACGAGTTCAGAATAAAACTCATAAGAAAATTATGGAAAAATCGCATTTATCTATGCTGCCCATGCCAATAGCCAGCAAGAGGGCACAATTGAAATTTGGACAAGCGTTGTCGGTGATGGCTCTTCCCTTTCGCTGCCTATTTCCGCTTCCCCTCTCATCCTCTTCTCCAGCTCCCGCTAATGGCTGGAGGCGTCTAAGATGCTCCACGGCTGACCAAGCTCTCCGCTCTCCCGATATCAACAAGGTAATCTACTTCTCTTTTTCTCTCTCCTTTTTTACCCTGAGTATCAGTCAGCCTTGATCGTGTAGTAGTTTCCTTCAATTATCTATGTCTCGATTTGGAATCGCTCTCTAGGTTTCTGCATTCATCCTACTTCTTGAATGTCATCCATCTGCGTAAGTTCGAGAGCGGCTTCTTGATTGTCCTTCCTGGTTAGTGATCTTTCGAGCTTAGATGCGCAACAGTAGCTGGTCGGATTAATTCACCATTGGCCTTATTGCACACTGCTGATCTTTTACGGTTCAATTTGACTGTGCATATCTAAATAGAATGTTTGCAAGTTATAAGTTCGCATACACAGTAAGCTATTTCACCCGTCTGTAGAGGTAATTTTGGTCGATTTTATATATTCAGTCGATCACGCCCGTGAAATGCTGCTGTGATGATCTAGGTAGAAGACATCTAGATGTTTCAGAAGGTAATGGGTTGGTTGCTTATCCGTTGGATAGTCCAGAAAGGAAGTTTGCATTTGATTTATTCCCGTTTTGTTGCAATGATGTGCAACCTTGATGGACTTGTCCTTGCGCAATGGTTTTTTTACTGGACTTCTAATGATGCTATTGTGGTGTTGAATGCAACTATTGTGATGTTAGATGAAATGCTTATTTATTTGTCTCTCGCTTTTGTTCTTTCTGCCATCGTCCAAGGGGATGGCTTTATGATTCTATTGAGAAGCATGCAATCCGAGTGGAAGGTATGTATTCCAAGTGTGGATAACAGGTAGTGCTGTTATCCTTCCTAAGATTTCGACTGCCTATGGAAAGCACAGGAATAATTGAAAATCAAGCTACTCTTGGTAATTCAGCCTTCTTCGTATTTGTTAACATCAGCTTTAAAAACTGATCCGAGACATGATACTGATCCATGCTCGGACCATGCTTGGACCAGTATATATCCCATCATACCAGTGCTACCGACACATGGTATCGGTCCGATGCACATATATACACATACATATATATACACACACATATATTGTTATGTATCATTTTTCCCCTTATATAGAGGCTTCATTATGATGATATGAAAATACACAAATGATTTATAATATAGTTGTAATAAGTATGGTGGTCAATGTGATAGTTAATTAGTAATCATGGAAGCTCTAGAAGCTCTAGAATAAAATATTTAATAGCTCTAGTGGTTTTTCATATTGTTATTGCTAGTGGTGTTTCCATGATCATTCTTCTGTATGTCTTAGCTTTCATATCTTTCATCACCCTCTGCAAACTCAAGGTGGTGAACTTGATGCAACATTGGGTTTAAAACATAAATATAGATGAGAGAAAGTTTAAACATAAATATAGATGAGAGAAAGTTTAAACATGCATGCTCAGAGAGAAGGCAACACACAAGCAGTAAGCGCGCCCTCTCCATGCATGCTATATAGTAAATACTTTGCTTCATACTACATACAACAATAAAATTGCTACTTATTCATGCATACTAGGGGAAAGCAAGAATAATTGCATGTGGAAACAGAAAAGTGTTGCTTGTTGCAGTAATGTATCTTTGACAAAGTCAAAGAAGATGACAAAATTGTCAAAGTTGTATGAAGATGTTTTGGCAAAAAGTGAAAGCATTAGAGTTAGATAAGAACATATGGGTTATGGCTCCACCATGTATTCATTGTGTCAACAAAGAGAAATGAAGTTTGTGTGGGCAATGATGCTTTTAAGGGTAGAAAAGAAATCTTGAAGACTTAGTTGAAGTTGGAGATGGAGAGGCATCACTAGAGAAGGACTGCGAGCTAAAGAATGTCGAGTGGTTGACACTCCAAATAGAGAGTAAAGAAAAAGGATGTGGCAATGACTCAGAAGGAGAGGTGGACGACATCTTCTAGAAGAGAGGATTTGAGCAATTCAAGTGCTTAAAAGAGATAGGCTCCTTTTCTTTTGGGCTTCTGCTGTGGTCCTGTGGACAGAATCCCCAATGGTGGTGCAAGAGGGGAACTCTTTAGGAATGTCTTGATACCAATTTGAGATTCGCAATAGTGTTGTGTTATGTTGCCTCTTATATAGAGATATTGTTATTACTTATTAGGATCATGGGAATACATAATAAATAAATATAAATTTAAAGATTTGTTGAGTCTGGTGGCGTTTCCATTGTTAGTGTTATTATGGTGATGTTGCCATAATCATATGGTGATGTTGCCATAATCATACTTTCATGTAAGCTTAACTTCCATGTTTTCTTAGAATGTCCAAAAATATCACTTGTATTGACTGCTAGAGCACACTATTAACATGGTCGTTATTTGATGCACCACTTACCATATGAGTTTTTTAAATTATTTTAAAAGAAATGCTACCTTGACTTTTATCTTGATGGGATAATAATTCCATTTTGAGACCGAGAAAAGTTTTGTTGCCTAGGGAAACAATAATATTTTTTATTGTCTTGGAAAAGATGTTCTTGAGGGTATTGTAACTTGAGCTTTCTTGATAGCTTTTAGGCATTCACATTCTGAACCATACCCATGCAATTAAGCTGATTCCCAGTATAAGAGTGTGCTTCACTAAGATTATTGTAGGAGAACTAGGTAATACCATATCCTAGTATATGTGACGTTTCACTTTTATTTCTCTTTTAAGATATCTATCTTCATCCCTTTTTGATTTTTTCAGGATTTCTTTCTTTTCTTGATTGATATTTAATGATCATGTCCACTTCTATACAAGTAGCTTGCATTAACCTTCTTTTGGGATGATTACATATTGAAAAGAAAACTTCGTATCTATCAATCAGGTGCTTCCAATTTAACCATTTCATTTTCTCTCGAAATATGCTAAACAGAGAAATAATTCTTCAAATAGATTTGTGGTACTTCCTTTTGAATAACTACTACTGTATTCTAATTGCAAAAAGTTCTCACCTTATGTTTCTGGTTTTCTTTCATATTTCAAACATATACTTGCATAGTCATTTCTTGTATATTCTGAATATGCAGCTCGTGATCGAAGTCAAGGAAAAACTTGAAAGAGATCATCAAAATCTCCCATTAGGGAAACATGGAAGGGATGATGAAGATATGATTCTTTGGTATTTGAAGGACCGGAAGTTTTCTGTTGAAGAGGCTGCCATGAAATTGTGTAAAGCCATTGTATGTATTTGGTTTTCTTTGTTCTTTAAAAATTAATTGAATTTGCTTATTAATTTCTTAGATAGTCTTGATAAATTTTGCTTTCTATGATACATTTGCTTTTCATTGCTATAAGAAAGGATCTATTTGGGTAAGAAAATATAATAGAACTTAGGAGTCGTTAGTGAAGCATCAGGTAAATATGAGTGAATATTTCTTTCAAATCCATGCAGAGGAAAACAACATGTTTCTTTAGGATAGCAAATGACAGTGGTTGGTGGAGTATCGAGTCAATTGTAAACAAGCCATATCTTTGCATGTGACGCTATACGTTATGAAATGAGTACGAGTTTTACCTAGGAGTGGGTAGTGGAATATCAGGTGTATATTTTGTGAAATAAGTACGAGCTTTACCTTACTATCCAAATATGCCCCACATATGTGGATGTGATGCTATTATTGTACTCTGACATGTATTTTGATTTTTATATTTTAGGAATGGCGTAAAAGCTTTGGTGTATCAGATTTGTGTGAAGAATCTGTGAAGGGTTTATATAAAACTGGCAAGACTTACGTGCATGACTTTCTTGATAACAAAGGCAGACCAGTACTAGTAGTAGTGGCATCCATGCATTTTCCTGCGGTAAATCTCACCTTTTTATTTAGACATGTTCATTGTTAGTGACATAGTGCTTTACCTTTATGTAATATTTCTAGTATGTTCGTTATGGAATTTCTCTTGTATTGAGCTAATAGAAATGTATGGTTGAATCAGAAGTCAAAACTAGATCTTGTTGGACCTTAATAATGTGATAATAGACAGATTGATGAAAAGTTCAATCAAATGACCAATATCATGTAAACCTTATAGTGAATGCCACTAGATAGGTAAATTGTCTAAATAATGCATTATTATATGTCAGTGGCACCCATAGATAGTATACCTGTATACCTTTGAATTTCAATGGAAGAATGAAATACAAATTATCATTTGTGCAATTATGATACTTATGGGCTTATTTGGCCCCACTATTAATTGCTTCATAACTATGCTAAACTATACTTTGCTGTGCTCTTAAAATTTGTAAGACATTTAGTAAATAACTTTTTAATTGGTGTCAAAATTTAAAATAAAAAATAAATATATTATTTTAAATTATTTAAAATAATAGTATATTTTCTTTTTTATTATTAAAATTTTAAATAATAATATTTAGAATTTTAACCAAACTCATGCGAATTACCTTTTTTAGAGGAACAAAAGCACTAAATGTTAGAAAACTTTGGACGCCGTCGAAGAACAAGGCAATAACAAGGAAAGCACAAATCTCTTGTTGAAATAGATTTGCAAGCCTTATATAGAGATGTTAAGCATCTCTTAATCTTCCCCTAATAACTATATATTGCTAAATGCAAAGCATTATATCAGATCTAAGGCATTCCTCGGTTAAACTTCCAAGATCCTTAATTATCCTTAATTTATTTCAGGTTTATCTTTCAGCATTCCCCATTAAACATGAAATTCTAAATAAAATTACATGTCCATCCTACATGTCATCTGCAGTCTTTAAAATTAACACGAGCTTTTCTAGAGGGGGTTTCTCTTCTGTCTTGCATCCAATCAAAATTGGATTTGCTAATGCATAATTATTGTCAAATCCATGAGCTTTAGGAGTGTTCTTGAATTCTTCCAACTTTGCTCAAACTTGAAAATAATCACCAATTTTTGCCTCATTTTCCATGACAAGTTGTTGATGCTTCTTTTCTCGTTCTATTTCAACTTTTTCTTTTTTTGTATCGAGATAGTTTTATCTTGATTTGTTGATTTCCTTTGTTATGCTCGTAAGTTTTCTTTTTCTATATTTTTCAAAAAAAAAATATTTTGTACCGGGTAGTCACAAAATAAGTTTTAATTTCATGCTTCAACATTCTCCTTTTTCGTGCAGCTTCAATAATAATGTCAAAATATTTAATTTTTAACAAACCTGTTGCAAGTTTTTTCTTTTCAGCCAATAATTTCATTTGAATAAGCAAATTTTGACTTTGACTTTGATTTTTACCTTGACTCTAATTTTGACTCGATTTTTCTTTCTCTACAATTTTTCTTTCACTCAATCATCTCTCTTATTTCTTTTCTCAATGCCATCATTTGCTCTTTTCTCAATGTCATAATTACATACCATATGTCTTTTCGAAATTACTTCTCTCTTCGTCTTTTTAAAACTTTCTCTCATTTTAATCTTTCGCCCTTTTTTCTACAGCCGTTCAATTTTTTTATTCAAAACTTTCTTCTCACAACGTTTTAACACATCACATCAACCTCTTTTCTCATTCTCCCATAATACTTACCTGAATGGAGGATTTGGTTTTCAGCGTTTCTTCATTGAGATTTCTCCTTTTTCATCGATGGCTCCGAGATTTCTTCCAATAGCGGCAAATTTCTAGCGAGGATTTTTCTCATTCTCCCACAGAGATAACCATGTCTTTTCAAAATTACTTCTCCTCTCTTTGTTTCTTCAAAACTTTCTCTCATTTTAATCTCTCGTCCTTTCCTCTACAGCCATTCAATTTTTCTATTCAAAATTTTCCTTCTCATAGACGTTTCAATACATCACATCAACCTCTTTTCTCATTCTCCCACAATACTTAACCTGAAGTAAGGATTTGGTTTTCAGCATTACTTCATCGAGATTTCTCCTTCTTCGCTGATGGCTCCGAGATTTCTTCTAGTAGCGGCAAACTTCTAGCGAGGATTTTTCTCACGGGTTCCACATATAAGGTATGTAGTGTGGTCATGTGGTGTCCCCCCTTTTTTTCTTTCGTCATTGTTTTTGGCAGCAACACTCTCGCAGGCACGAGATCCCCTTTCTCGGCCGCCTCGTCGAGGTCTCTCTATATGTGACTCGACTATCTTCCTTGGCATGGTCTTTCTCTGACCGGACTCTCCTTTCCTTGTCACGATCCCTTCTGTGATCGGACTTTCTCCTTCACACGCTGCAGCAACCTTGTGGTTACAGTGATACTCTTCAAGCTTGATGAGACAAACTCACAAACTCATCGGCAATTTTAAACATCCTATATCCTGCTGCCCTTTCTCTACACCGAACATCCACAACCACTCACTTTCTTGTGTTTTTTTTTAACGACAGCTTCCTCCCAGCTTTGATACCACTTTGTTAGAGAATTTTGGACACCATTGGAGAACAAAGTATTAGCAAATGAAGCACAAATCTATCTATTCTATTAAGGAAATAGATTTACAAGCCTTATATAGAAATGGTAATCATCTCTTAATCTTCCCCTAATAACTATATATTGCTAAATATAAAGCATTATATCATATCCGAGGCATTCCTGGTTAAACTTCTAAAATTCTTAATTATTCTTAATTTATTTCAGGTTTATCTTTCAACAATAAAAGCATCAAATTATAGTTTTCCAAACTTCTATTTTTTTATTTTTTTTCCTTTACTTTTTATTATCAAACACCTTTTTTACTGTTTTATGCTTCAAAGCTACTTAAAAGCGGCCCAAATAGGCCCTATATACTAATGCTACAAGCTTAAGATAACGGCCGAGTGCATTGTCAAATTGGTACATATTGGTCTGTCAAGGACAGGATGGTACCAATACACAGTACTTATTATATATATATATATATATATATATATATATATATATATATATATATATATATCAATTTTGTATTAGTGTACTGATATAAGATCGGATTGGTACGTACCACCCGTACCGAATGGTATAGACTAGTTTTTTAATTTATGGTACTATATCTATGTACAATAAAATTTATTTGAAAATTTTGATTTTCACCCTCGCAATCCCCCATTGCACTCATGCCAGCATGATTTGTCTTAGGGTTTGTGTTGATTGGTCAATCAGAAAAATGCTTGCCTGTGCAGGCCTTTGTTGTGATCAATATTCTTCCCAGTAAACAATCGCACGTGTTTGCTGGCCTCATTGTGTTTATGGGCGTTCAACAATCTTACCTGGTGTAAGGGCTGTGTCAAAGTACATTATGGATTCAAATGTTGCAGATGTAGAAATTGAAAATAAACATTGAATCAAGTTTGATAATTAATGCTTTTGATGGAATGAATCCAATTATAGACAATTACTTTCTTTTCCTACCGGGCATGTACGCATATATTTTGGATTAATGTAGGCAACTTAGTACCCGTTTGGAGCTGCCGTGCTTCCAACGGCGCATCAATGGGCAACGGAAGCGAGCACTATGCTCGCGGTTGCTTCAATAATTTTGCTGTCAAATAGTAACAATTTAACTACTATTCAATACCCCTGCTTCCACCACTGTGATTCTACGTATTGTAGTAAAATCTAATTATTCATCCCAGCTCCTCTTATGTGTTGATATATTAATATATATTTAATAATATAATATATATTAATTATTTTAAAAATTAAATTAATAATTAAATATTATATTAAAATTATTTATTTCATCATATAAAAATTAAAAAATTTATTAAAATAATTATTTTAAATTTTTAAAATAAATTTTATTTTATTATAAATTTATTAAAATAATTATTTTTATTTTATTATAAAAATATATAATTTTAATTCCTGACTTTAAAAATAAAATTAATAATTAAATTTTATTTTAAAATTAATTATTTTATCTTATAAAATTTAACAATTTTATTAAAATAATTATTTTTTTTATTTTATTGTAAAAATATATATTTTTAATTTATTAATTTAAAAATAAAATTAATAATTAAATTTTATATTAAAATTAATTATTTGATCATATATAATTTTAATTTTAATATATTTTATTAAATTAATATTTATTTGTTTATTAACAACATTAACAACACAACAAATCTATCAAATAATTTTAACACTAATTGTTGTGACAACACAGTTGGATCTACCAAACACCCTTAACAGCATGTGCTACAGTGACAGTACAGTTATCATAGAGCTGCATCAGCGCAGCAGAACTAAACTTGGCCTTAATGCTTCTAATATCTGAGTCTTATAGTGTTGCTTTAATAATGTTGTTATAATTTTCCTTTTATAGACACTTTCATATTTTCTAACATTGTCGTAAACTCAAGATGACAAAAATGATCCAATCTTAAATTTAAAGTTTAAGTTATAGATAAGATGTGTTGGTTGAACATAAAACAATTTAGTCTATTTATGCATGTAAGAGAGAGAAGATAATATGTCAGTCATTTTATTCTATCTATCCATGCATATGCATAGTATGTTTATCTTTGCATGTCTTGATAACAGTGTTACTTGTTTGTGCATACAATAGGAAAAAAAGGAGAGTACTGCATATACACAAGGAGAAATGCTACTTGATATACCAAAGTATTTGCTAACAGAGTTGTAGAAGATAAGAAGCTTCCTAGTGTTGCTAGAGGCGGCTTTAACAAAAGGTTAACATGTTGGAGTTGGAGAAGTTCTGGCTATAGTCCCACCATGCTTGTGTTGTGCTGGTGAAGATTATGACAATGGAAAAAACATAATGAGGTTAACAAGATGAAGAGCTGCACAAGGAGGCTGATGAAGAGTAAAGAGGCGCTCGAGGACATTGGTGGCACTTTTGAGGATCGTGGAGAGATTGATGGAGGCAATCGTGGCTAACAATTGTGAAGGAAATCTGATCGTTGTTTGAGGATGAAGTAGTAGATGAAGATAAGGAGGCTATAAGTAGTAGACGAAGATGATCACTAGTTGTTCTACTTCAGTTATTTTGAATTATGAGTGATGTCATGTTATTTATGTTCTTTTTACTTTTTTTCATGACTACAGCATCCTCAAGTTCCAAACTTATTGTCTAATGAAATTAATATCATATGTCTTCCAAAGGTGATAACTCAATTAGACTACGGTTGGAGAATGAAATAGAATAACCTAGATACTAGCAATGTTTACCATCACAACTGAAGCAACTTGTTATACTTCTCGAGTATGATTTATGCTAAATTTTATTTCTTTCTCACCATCTGGAGAACAATATACTATCTCTTAATGTATTTTTTTTCTAGGGCAGAATGCTATTAACTTATTGATGGAACTGATATATTCTGTTTATTTTCTTTGATTTTTTTTACTTGTAGTGAAAACGAGTTACTAATACTGACCTAACTTCTTCATCTTTTCAGTTAAAAACTTCCCTCCATTAACACTTACTAACTGCAAGTGATAATTGATTTGTCTACAGAAACAGGATGCTGTTGAGAATGAGAAACTTTGTGTCTATATGATTGAGAAGGCATTAAGCAAACTTCCTCCGGGAACTGAAGAAATACTGGGTATATTTGATCTGAGGGGCTTCGGTGTTGAGAATGGAGATATTAAATTTTTGAAGTTTCTGGTGATTCTGCTAGTTTCTGATGCCGAAATTCTGCTAGTTAAAAAGTTCTAGTTTGTGCCCAAACTAACAATATTTTTGTTGTCTGATTTCATTAACAATTTACTATGGTCCAACACATTATAAATCTACCTAACAATATCTTGCGCAAAGTCTTTTTCTTTCATTTCTATATATTAAAAAAGTTCACGTCAAAAAAACATAATGCATATAAGACACTCAACATGACGCATATAGAAGGCAATACTTATATAGGGAAGTCACCCTTAGACCTTGGATACTATCTAATGCCTTAACTAGCTCGTGTGTGCATAAGACAAATATTCCGTTTGAACATCGATCCTTACTCTTGTATGTGAATATCAATGTGGTCTTGGTTTTTACCAAGTTTTAAAGTTCCATCCTGTTGTTGATTTCGATATTTAGCTGGACTTTTTGGTTTTATCTTCTCACATGGTTGCTGCAGCTTTGTTGTGCAAGTATTTTTCTGCCATGCTTTCGCTACCATAGAATGATCCAAAAGACAGTTCATCTAATACAAACCAGGTGTTTTTGGTCTGCCAAATAAATCAATTGAATTTTTTTCTGCATTGTTAGTTTACTCCAAACAACAATTTATCATACCTCCAGGAAGCAGCATTAGCTGAACATCTGTTGCTCGAAGAATTACGACATTGGACATATTTTGTTGTTGGAGGACCAAACGTCTGGAAGCTAACTTGTTTGTTCAAGGAACATCACTTGCTGATGTTTATTAAACTATTTATTGGTGAAAATTATTGTTGCATACTTTTCAGAATTTTATTATCTTGTTGTTTTTACTTAGAGGGTCCTTAATTACCACTAACAAAATAAATTTAGATGACATCATTTTGTAAGATTTGAAAACAATAAGAACATCAAATTTTGACATTGATGGTTTATTCTGGGTGAGCTAGAGGCAAGTTATAATGTCAATTATTTAGATTGCTCTATGAATCATGCTACAATTTTTGTGTTGGTCAACTTGTTCTGCGAACATGGTTTGCCTTTTCTGATTCAGTAAGTGCCTAAATTTTAATATTTCCTGTTGTGTCTTAAAATTTGTCTGGCTGCACAGTGCGCACACACAATCTTGCATTCGGTAAATTTGATAACTATGATATTTTCATCTTCAACTCAACAGATTGATGTGTTCTACTACTACTATCCGAGAAGGCTGGGTGAGGTGCTTTTTGTAGATGCCCCTTTCGTGTTTAAGCCCATTTGGCAGCTTGTTAAGCCTTCACTGAAGTCATACGCCTCGCTGGTGAGAAATAGTTTTTGGCATGAACTTTACTATGTGAAGATGATCATTTAAAAGCTTAGAGGTGAATATAGGATAGAAATTCTACAGTCTTGTTTATGCGGCCGTATACTGGGGCTGCCATCGTTCTTGGATGCACGTGTGGAGGAACTCACCGCGTTGCATGCACATGCGTGGGCAGTTGAGAGTGCACGTGTATCCAATGGTTGATGGCTGATTTATACATGCTGTATATGTAGCGCCCGCCCCCGTCTAGAATTCCTATCTGTAATATAATTCCTGTGTTCTAGACCATTTTAAGAGGAAATTTGCAACTTTTTTGAAGGTGAGGTTCTGCGATACAGAAACCGTCAGGAAGGAGTACTTCACCGAGTCGACCGTGCCAACAGACTTCAAAGATTGATCCTCCAGTATCTTGTATCTACGAGACATTCTTTCAAAGAAATAGGTTTTTGAAACAGAACAAGTTCAAGAAAAAAAAGGATGGCTACATTTGATTTGATCAAAGAAATCACACATGGACATGCGAGAAATCTACATAATGCATGCAATTAATTCATGCATTAATGAAAACACATATAATATACATACGTGTGTATACGCATTATAAGGTTGACTTTGGATTCAACTCGTGATTGCATTACTAATTTGACTTAAAGTTCGGTGGTATGCACAGGAAAATTTTTGTCTGGAATCAGCAGCAGCTGGCAGGTAGATTCAAAGAGGGTAAGCGATATTTTTAGTATGTGCAATATTTTTTTTTATCCTAACCCACTATGGCAATGTAGATTCAAAGAAATTCTTTTTATCCTAATATCTTCATTTTTAATCTACTTCTTGAAAATAAATTGAGAAGTGCGATATATATATATATATATATTATGGCTTCTATGTATTATTCCAAGAACCCTTGAGTTTCTCAAATTTAGAGTTGTTTATATTGTTACAATAAGATCATGCTAATTTTAATAACACTCAACAATCTTTAATATTTTATTAGAAATATTTTTATACTTTATAATATATTGTTTTCTAAATGAGGCAAATAACTTAATACGTGTTTGTGTCAACATATTTTTGCTCAATTTGAATATATTTGCATAATGACTAATATATAAAACTTTTTAAATTTATATTATTCTTCAATTTTTAATAAATTGTTAACAAATGAGTATTAAAAAACGACTTATACTAAGTTAGACATTTGCATTTACTTTAGTTTGTCTCAAAATGATTTTATTTTCTGTAATTAAACCAATTTGAATACTTGAGTTCTCTTGCAAACAAAATTTCATGTGTTCTATTTTTAAGACACATAATTTTCTATAATTATTTTCATTGGATAGAAACATTATTTAATGTGACTATATAAAGATTTTTTTGTATAACTAAAATTACATTTTTTCCATGATTATTTATTAATTTCATTTTTTTTTGAAAAACTTATTTAAAAAATAAATTGCAACTAAAGCCATATCGTTTTTTTCTCTGTTTGCAGAAAATTTGTCCTAGGCGTAGTCTTCGTCTAGAAATCTTGAGCAGGATTGATATTGACCATTGATATTGCTTTAAAATATTTTGTAATATTTATCATTCAGTGTTATACAAGTATACACAAATTTTAAAACAATATTAATGATTAATAGAGGCATGCTCAAGATTCTTAGAAAATTTTCTTTCTTTTGCCCCTTTGATTTTAAAATAATATTAATAATTAATAGTGGCATGCTCAAGATTCTTAGGAAATTTTCTCTCTTTTCGTTTTTTTTATTGCAAAAATTGCCCCAAGAGGAAGTAAAAGGGAAAAAAAAGGAAATAGAGAAAAGTTCGAAGGTTTGCCCCGATTTCCCTTCGAGCTTGATCTGAGACTCGCGTTCGATTTTCATACTTCGTGATCAAGAAGGTGAGACGAAGGGATTAAGGGTACGTTTGGTATAGCTTTTTAACTATTTTTGCTGGTCACAAAAGTAGATTTTCAGAAGCTAAAGTATTTAGTTGTCAGGTGATAGGTGAATTCCGCAAGTATACGGATTATCGAAGTAATATAAATGTATCGATTCCACAGGGACCAAATACTAAGTACCGACTGATTAGATTATCACAAGCTAGACAATCCTTTGATGGTTGTGAAAGGGTCGCTAAGATCTAAAATTAAGCTAAACAAGAATAAAGCAAGACAAATAAAGTGGAAAACTAGGTAATTGCACAACGTAAGGTCTAAGGATGAATATGATTAGGGCTAGGGTCCACCACCTTGATGCACTATGTATGGATGAATAACGATATGAAATTCCCTTTATAAGTCCTAGGGAAAATCCAAAGATGTGCAAGTTGTCCTCTCTCAAGCGATGCAACAAGGTGCTTATGCGATTAAACGTCTATCGTCGTAGTACGCTCACCCGAATAAACCCAAAGGGTGCAAAACGGTGTACACTACCCGTATTCAATCAACCACTCTCGTGCGATGATTGAGATACTCCTACCTAGGGTTTACAACATCCGGACGTGCCTATCGGCCTTACTAGATGTCTAAAAGCACGAAGATAACAAAGTGAAATACTCTATTCAATACATGAGGTGCAACTAAGCAAGATAGGAAAATCTAGGGTTCATGTAATAAATTTATCATCCACACATAGAAACATTCAAGGGGCTTTCCCAAGCCCTGAAACAAAGTTTAAGCTACAATGCTCATGTTCCAAAGCAAAGAACAAATCGGTTTAAGCATTCCATCCATGGAGAATACAATCGATCGAGTAAGTTAGAAATGAGAAAACAAAACTCCCTCAAGTAGGAAGAAGCCGCTTGGTGTAGCCTCCTCTTCCTCCAATCGGTCGTCTCTCTCCTTCACGCTCTCATGTGGAAGGGTCTTCACCTTGCTCTCGCCGCTCAGCTACCGCCTCATTGCCTTACGTCCGTGCGTGAATGTGTAATCTCCCCCCCTCGGTCTACGTGAATAGGGTTTTTGTCCCTTTTCTCTCATTCTCTTGTTGAATTCCACTTTTGCCCCTTTTTAGTCTTCTATCTGACGTGGATAAGTCGAGGGTTGAAATCTGGAAAAATCGGCGTCTGGCGACACAGAAGTCATAGGGTGTGATTCCGGTCACTGGGTGGACCGTGGCTTTAGCCGCGAATACAGGTTTAGCTGAAAATAGTCGCATTCCCTCGCTTTTCCCTTGAAATGAAGCAAAAACACCAGAAAGTGCAGATTCCGAAGATATTGCAATAATTCCATGTAAATCAGGTGTAAATGCCAAAATAGTGAAGAAATAACAATGAAAATAGCGTATAAATTCCTATATAAAAACCACTTAACATCAGGTTTTGGGTTTGGAACCCAGAAACAACAACTTCCTTAATAAGCTATTCCTCATGTAGCAAAAGCTTTTCTATTTGATCAGCATTTTTTCAACAAATAAAAGCTAAAACTTTAAGCCAAACGGACCCTAAAGTGAAGGCGACGGGTGGCCGGAGATGGATCGCTAGATCAGCATCGAAGCCTACAGCATCCTCTTATTTCCCTTAATTTCCCGTTTCTAGGGCTTTCCCGATCTGTTTTTTCTATATTTTGCGTCTAACATGGAGATCTGGATCTGTAATTTCTAAGGGTAGAAGGAGAAAAAGATTTGGGAGATGAGGAAGAAGCTCGGCACTTGATTTCCTGTGGTAAGACCCTTTTATAGGCCCTTACCTTATCAAACAGTGGTGTTTGTGGGTTCCTTGTGTTTTGAGCGTTTTATTTAGTCATTCTTCTTTTTTTGCCAAAGGCAAGAATGAGTGTGTATTTTATCCAAAAAGAAATATGTGCAGAGTGTGATCCAATGCTCAGACTCCCAACCTCCTTCACCTAATTAAAGGAAAAAATTTGGCAGCACCTCCCCAGTAATACATCGCAGGAGGCCTGTGCTACATATGTTTATCATCTTTAAAGAAAATTCAAAAACGAGGAGGGCGAGGTAAGATTATCAAATACAGTTCCACACGCCCAGCTTTTACATCATAGTTACACACACAACAACACAATACATGAGAGGTCTTCGTTCGTCATCCGAGCATTCATTTACAAAAGCCGCTCACGTCTTGTGGGGAGTGCAGCGGAGCGTACCCATGTTTCCAGCTCTAGCGACAAGCGAATAACTTGTTATTTCGGTACCGCCATATGTAGTAAAAGGCAAGAGTTAGCACGAGTTTAGCAATGTAAAGATGGGGAGCCTTGCTACGACTCCCAAGCTGGCATAAACGCTGCAAAAACCCCTCCCAGGTGTTGCTTCCTTGATGAATATCAATAATTATCCCACAGCTCTTAGTAACAGATTTTTAGAATTCGGTAAGGACCTCGCAATGCAGAAACAGATGGTCTCTAGTCTCAGGCTGAGAGCCGCACAGCTCGCATGTAGGGTTTGGCACGATGCCCCAATTGTATAGCCGAGCCTTGGTGCATAATCTCCCTTGACAGAGCAGCCACATGATGAATGAGTGACTTGGTATTCTTCCATGAAACCAAACTAGGTCCTTCCAGACTACTTCTGTGCCCTACACCTGGCCTTCATAAGCCGAGGCAATGGTGAAAGACCCATTACAGTTTGGCTTCCAGTATATGTGATCGGAACTGAGCTCGGGGTGAATTTTCACCTGGGGGATGGCTGCGTATATATCAATAAGTCTCAGGGATCTTGGTCTTGGGATAGACCATTTATTATTTTTCGATAAGGGAGCTCAGGCGCGTGTCTTTCCCCGCGAGGGCTTCGAACCTGGTATCCTCCACGAGAGTAATAAGAATTCGCGATTCGAACCATGGGTCCAGCCAGAGTTTTACGGAATGCCCATTCGCGATCTTGTATCCCACCATTTGCCTACATGAATCCCGGACCGATAGAAGACTATGAACCGGCCATGATGTATGCCTGGATAATTTGATCGACCAGATAGAGTCTGACTTTAAATAGATTTCGTGGATCCATTTGACCCAAAGGGAGTCTTTGTTCTGCACCACGTTCTAGATGTATCTCATGATGAAGGCCCGCTTTAGCATGCTTATGTCCCAAAGGCCCAAACCTCCAAAGATTTTTGGTTTGGTAACTTGGGACCAAGCCACCTTAGCGAGCCCTCTCTGTTGACCCCGTGACCAGAGGAAGTTTGAAAGAGCCGTATTGAGCTTAGAGATAATCCCTCCTGGTAGCTTGAGCGCACTACACTAGAAGTTGATGTTGCCATAGCACATTGATTTAATTAATTCCACGCGACCGGCGTACAAGAGGCTCTTGGCCCTCCAAGCAGAGAGATATTGCATGATTTTTTCGAGGAGGGGCATGCGGTCTCTAGTCTTTAGGTTTGCTGGTGATGGGAATTCCGAGGCACTGGAATGACAAAGATCCCTTAATGAAGCCCAAGGATAGACATGATCCTCGCTTGCTGCCTCAGATCCGTACTAGCTGAGAAGAAAACCTGAGATTATTTTGATTTATTTTGAGCCCGGGTGTTCAGGTGAAAGACCTCCAACGCCTTCAGGACAGCCTGTGCGGATTTCCCAGAAGTCGCATAAGATAATGACATCGTCAGCGAATTGTAAATTCATAATACCCCAATTTTCCACATTTCTTGTGAGCGATAAGGTCATTCGGTCCTAAGCTGCTCGGCCAACAGGTCAGTAAGAAATTGCATGACCAATATGAATAGATATGGAGACATGGGGCACCCTTGACGAAGGCCACGAGTTCCCCTGAATAGCTCTACATCTTGACCATTAAGATTGATAGTGAAAGAAGGGGTGGTCACACAGGTCATGACCCGCTCCACGAACCAAGTCGGGAAATTATAAGCACTTAGAATATAATGGATGAATTCCCACCGGACAGAATCAAAAACTTGGTGAATATCCAGCTTTATAGCCAACCAGGGGGCTCCACACTTAAGATGAAAACCATTCATAATTTCTTGGCACAACATAATATTCTCCTGGATAGATCTACTTTGAACAAAAGAGGTGCTGGTTTGCATCAATTAACTCCGGGAGCGCATTCTTAATTCGACTCGCCAAGGCTTTTGCAATGTAGCGATATATCATTTGCAGACTGAGATTGGTCTAAAATCTGCAAAACTAGAAGGGTTAGGGGTTTTAGGAATGACGGTGAGAGAGGTGATATTAACCCGATTGAGCAGGCAGCCCTTGTCCATGAAGTCCAGAATAGCGCGGAGGACATCATCTTTGATTATTCCCCATCAAGATTTGAAAAAAAGCCGCATTGAAGCCGTCCACCCCAGGAGCCTTTGAATGTTCGCCTTCATTATGATATCTTCAATGTCAACCGCAAGGAATTTGGAGTCGAGCATACTAATGGCCATGGTTGATAGCTCTTTGCGGACCGGACATTGCATGTCCAACTTGTCATTTGTGGGGGCGAGGAGGCCTTTAAAGTAGTAGACTGCTTCATGGGAAACAGCTTCGCCGAAAAAAAAATCCCCTTACGCATTTTTGATAGAGGAAATGGTATTCCGAATGCGCCTAGCTTTCATTAAGTTATAAATATAGGCTGTGTTTGAATCGCCCAAGGAGATGAGCTGATCTCTGGATCTTTGCTTTAGCGCAGATTCTTCCTCAAGCCAGAATTCTTTTATCTTGTCTTGATAGCTTTTCTCCAGGGCACAAAGATTGTGGTCTTGATGGTTGACCTGCAACTGACTTTGAATGGCATGTAGCCTATTATGACAATCTCTAAGCTCCTCTTCCTTCTTTGCTCTAATGTTCTTTGCCCAGGACTTAAGACCATTCTTCATCATGGATAGCTTATGATATAGGGAGTACATAGGGGTACCACGGTTGCTTTGTGAACTCCAAACTTTGTTCACAAGCTGGGGCACAGTCGGGTAAGACAACCAATGATTATAGAATCGAAATCTGGGGCCTTTACTCTGCATCCCCTCACCAAATACAAGGAGAACCGGAGAGTGGTCCGAGATGTTCGGGGTGAGGAAAATTGCTTCAGCTTTGGGAAAACACTCAATCCAAGCCTTTGTGGCTAATACCCGATCCAGCTTGCTCCAAATGCGATTGCCACCTGACTGCGAATTTGACCACGTGTAGAAGGCACCTCTGAAATTGATGTCAGCCATGTCAAGGTTCGCCCTCCAGTTTATGTTGTTCAAAATCTCCGTTTCAAAATGGTAGGTTCCACCCTTCTTCTCATCCATAGAGAAAAGGATGTTGAAGTCCCCCATTAACACCATGGGCCCCATATGGTTCCATTTCTCAATGGTCCCCCAAATATCCTTCCGCTTGATGCTCGTGTACAGACCATACACCACACCCATACAAAAGAGAAAAACCCCATGCATATTGTGGACTCTCCCCAAAATCACCTGGCTCATGGTATCTTTAATATCCACGATGTACTCGGAGGGATCCCAGATCCACCAAATCCTGCCACGGACATTTTGTGTATAATTGCAGGTGAAGGCCCACCCGGGGAAAATAGAATTTATAATGCCTACACTTTTGGCTTCACACACATGGGTTTCTAAGATTGTGCACATTTTTAGGTGGTATTTATGGACCAGACTCGCCACTTCCTTCCTCTTGGGGAGTGAGTTGAAACCTCTCAAATTCCAACACACGATAGGGGGTGGAGGATCAGTCATGGGCAGTTGGTTGTGCCGGACTCTTGCTCTTAGGGTCCACTGGGGCGGCCTGATTTTTATGTTTCTTCTTCCCCTTTCTCTTTTTCCCAGACTCTGTCACCACAAAGTCATGGGGGTCCGTTGGGCTGCCACCTTCATCACTAGAGTCCAACTGCTCTAGACCGGCCGTGTTTGGTAGTTCAGGTTCGTCCTCATCGTCTAATAATAATTCCGGGCCTGGTAAGGTCTCAAGAGGCTTAAAACTATTGCCAGACTCTTGATTTTTATCACGGGTTGGGGCCTTAGGATTCTCTGGGATTCCGGAGCGGGACTGCTCTTGCGCTGGGCTTTGTGGTAATTGAGAGGAACTTCCTACCTCGTAATGCGTTTTGGGCACTTGTAATGAAATATTTTTCCCAGCCTCCGTTGCCCCAACTTTCGCCTGCTGGGTGTAGATCTCTCCTTCCAAACTTGGTTTGTGGACTCCTTCCCTGCCCCAGCGCAGCTCTTTGTGCTATGACCATACAGGTTGCATTTGCTACATCGCGCAGGAACAACCTCATACTCAAAGCGCAGGTGAGCTTCCGAGCCCCCATTTACCGTGACTAAGAGTACCTCAGGGAAGACGTGTTGGTGTATATGCCCTTGGACTCGTTGTTGGTCAAGATTGTACTACTTGACATTGGTATTTAATCTATCATTCTGGCATTGTCGTTATTATGTTGTGTTTACATATGCGATTATGTACATGGATAATAATGTCCCTGGAGACAGATTGTATCTGTGCTCAAACGGTGTGTCCCCAGTCGAGTACCTGAGTGGATAAGAGACAGCTCTGGTACATGTGAGACTGGTATATGAGCTGGTTAGGCATGGGGTGCTAACGCAGGCATATGGGTATATCAGTGGTGGATATATTGGACCGACCCGCTGTGAGGCTCTAACTTGGTGTCATGAGTTAAGCTCACAAGTGACAGGAGATGCATTGATCCCTTAACTTGAGGTCATTGACTCTTCTATATGGTTAGGGATATACTTTGATACAACCTAACGCCTCACCGTAGCAGGGAGGTCATAATGGTTGTCATTGGGTATGTCATGACCCATATGAGAAGATCAATGAACAGAAATAGGATTTGCCCCTTCATGCGAGAAGCTTGATATCCACGGGGCCCCCCTATGGTTGCATAACTGAAAGTGTATGGCCATACCCAGGTGAATGTCTGATTTAGTCATGACCAAGAGATTGGATGAAAATAAAGTGGTGACACACTTTGTCCAATCGGATATCAGTTTGGCAAAGAGACTGTAATGCATCGGTATCTTGTTGCGATGATGGGGATGTCGATGCTGATATCCATTCCGAAGACTTGGGTAGCAGCGATGCACTGCTAGATGCCACTCACTGCTTGTGATGACCTGAGTTCATCACTGCCAACGTCAGAGGAACCTACAGGGTCGCACAACTTGATACTCGGATTCTCGTAATGATCGAGCAACCTAATGATCAAGTTATTGGATAACTCGGATCTCTTTGGGAGAATTCATCAGCGCCACTGTGCCTGATGAAATGGATGAGACTTATTGGAGCTAACTTCATTTTTGGACCAGATTAGCCAAATGGGCCCAGTAGGCCAAATGGGTCGGATGAGCTAAATAGGCAGAATTGGCCATTTGGGCCAAATGGGCTAAATGAAGTCTAAGCTTGGAGCACGGACCAATGGGCCGTCAGGCATAATGGGCCATGACAATAAGTTGCCTAGGCCCAATAGACATCATGGTGAATTAAATCATGTATTTAATTCTGGGAATTAAATTATGTATTTAATTCTGTAATTAATTTTGAGTTTAATGATGAATTTAATTCTGGATTTAATTACGAATTTAATTCTGAATTTGAAGAGTCATGCTATTAATGGCCATTATGAGACTTTAATTCAGAGTTTAATTCTATAATTAATTATGAATTTAATTCTACAATTAATGATGAATTTATTACAGAGATTAATTCTGAATTTATTTTAGAATACCAGAGGTCATCATGATTTCTATATAAGGGCTAGGAGGGTTGAGAGGAATAGTTCTGGACGAGGAGAAGTCTTCGAGAGACTCGCGTGGGGAGACTTCATTCGCAAGCTTGAAGCTTTCCCCTTTGAGACTCTCACTTGAAGACTTGATTCGCAAGCTTGGAGCTTGGCGATTTCTCCTTCTTCCTCTCCTCTTGGCATTCGCAAGGTTGGACCTTGGCGAGTTTCCATCATCCCTCTCCTTGGTGCCTTCTACTTGTGAGCGGCGCAAGTTCTTGAGGACTCCCAAGAAGCGTGGATCTTCTTCCCGAGGCTAGCACCGGGCGTGGAAGAAGAGAACTCGAGCGTCGGCTGTGTGCGAGACTGCAGAGGGCGAACATTTGGGCGCCTACATCGCATCCTTCTCTTCGCTGCAAGGTATCATCTCCTACTCACCGTGTCGATTCCTTCGCATGATTCGATCTTCTGTTTTTTTTTTTGGGACTGGCCTGTTTCGGGGATTGCTTCCGCTGTGCTTGTTTCTAAAATTTTAAAATCCTCGGGGGTTTCCCAACAGTGGTATCAGAGCCAACTTGCGAACTCGAACGGTGTTTTATGCTTTGATTGTATGCTCACATGCCATCTGAAATTTTTCGAAAATTTGCATATGCGCATGGATTTTTCTAAGTAAAAAAAATTGTAAGTTTTTCATTTCTAACATCTATTCGATCTCTTTGTTTTTCGCTTTCTTCACATGGTGGGATAGACCCATATGTGAGAGAATTAATTTCTCCCCACGCATATAGGATAGACCTACTGTGTGGGACTTGTCAAAGATTATGGGGCATGGTGATTGTCCTAATCTTGGCAGGTTAAGGATTGCAATGGTAGACGGCAAGCGTGCTTGGAGCATGCATGCGTCACTTGTAGACTCCTAAGAGAAATGAAAAATCCTAGATTTGCGAACGAACGTTGAGGTTGAAAGACACGTTTTCTTAGAAACTAAAACTAAAGTTTTATGTTTTCATGAGCATATAGAAAAGCATGAGATGATTGTGCATCGTGTTGTGGTCATAGTCAAGCCCCTTGTATGCCTATGATGTATTTATGTGAGGCCTGAGTGCCGCTTTTTCTTTTTGTTTTGTAAACGCACAAAGAAGATTAAGGGCGCATCCCTCATGGAGCTTGCATCTTGGTGCATCAACCATGATGGCGCATCTTGCTTGGCGGCGCAAGTAAGGGCTTGGCCGAACCCTAGGGTTTGTGTGCTATCCCTCTTGGCACAAGCATGATGGCGCATCATGCATGGAGGAGCCATCAAGGTCTTGGCCGAACCCTAGGGTTTGTGTGCTATGCCTTGGTGTGAAGGACCTTGGAGCCGCACTTGAAGGTATAGCCTAGTGGCGGCTAGGTTAGGTCTTGTTGGGGCTTGTCACCTAGGTCAAGCATTGAACATCCTTTGGCATGTGATGGTTCAATGTGTTGATTAGGCTATGACCACATCGCTTGTTTACTGCTTTTAATATCTGCAAAAGCATGCCTGGATGTGTTTTATCATTTTGATATCACTATAGGATTGCATGCCTGTAATGTTAGACAAAAAATAAAACTAAGATGATGAGACCTCAAAAACCCTCAAAACAATATCAAGCACGTAGTCTTCTGACGCGTAGCCCTCGTCAAGCTATCGATCAGTGGTGTTGTGCACTGTTTTCCACCCACGTGGGACACACCCACTTATCTTTAGAAGGCGTGTGGTGGCAATGGTTTCCCCAGTCCAGTTAAAAATCTGGGCGTGCCTTCGCAAGGAATCTCGTTGGCCCTGGGCATAACGGTCAGGTTAGACTTGACTAGTTTTTCATATGTGGTGGTCACATGATGGAACTCTAGAGGCAGCCTCGAGAGGTTAGGGTTTTGTGTTGTTCCAGCCCTAGCTGGGCATAGAATGCTTGAACTATCTTGAGAAGGGGAATTGCCTGGGTGCAATCGGCCGGCGTGCCCACCTTAAGAAGCATGAGTCACTTTGTGCATCTCATCCCACCCTCGTGGGACGCGAAGTCTCATGTGGAATAAGGATCCCATCTCACTAGGAAATCTTGGATTTCCCGATTGACTTTGTGGGTTGTCAATTCGATTAAAATAGTGAGAGCCATAATCATTTAATACAAGTCCAGATTAAATAATTCAAAGTAGTACTAATCTACTATCTTGGTTGTTGTAGATCAATGGCTACGAACAATAGCAAATGGTCACTGCGATCTATCCTGGAAAAGGACAAGTTGGTTGGATCCAACTTGATGGGCTGGTATCGGAACTTGAGGATTGTCCTTAAGCTCGAGAGGAAGCTCTATGTCCTTGAGCAGCCATTCCAGAGCCACTTCCATACTCGGCCTCAGCGGCTGAGAAGGATGCTTTTGATAAGCATCAGGCTGATACTTTGGAGGTTGCTAATTTGATGCTAACCATCATGTCGCCTGAATTTAGAGGGCAATATGAATCTCAGAGTGCTTTTGAGATTATTTATAATCTAAGGCAGCTCTTCAATGAATTGGTTGAGCTCAACACTCCCAAAGTAGTCATTCAGTGTGGTGAACCGAAAGGTTTAACCAAGGAACTGAAACTAAAGATGGAAAGGATCAGGAATAACAGGTGCTATTCATGTGGAGGGCCACATCACATGTTGAAGGACATGGTGCGACTTCAGAACGAGGAGAAGAGAAGCAGGGCTTCATCCTCTGGCTCAGGTATTTATGTTACCGAAGTCAACCTTTCTACTTCTATGTCATGGGTATTGGATACCGCATGCGGAGCTCATATTTGTACAAATATGCATGAGCTTAGGAAAAGTAGATTGGTGCGGTCTGGAGAGATTGACTTACGAGTTGGAAATGGAGCATAGGTTGCTGTTGTTGCTGTAGGACTTTTGACACTCTCCTTGCCTTCTGGACTTCAGTTAGAGTTAGATCATTGCTATTAAGTACCTTCCCTTACCAAAAACATTGTATCTATTCCTTGCTTGGCAAAGAAAGGATTTAAATTTGAAATAAAAGAGGACTCTTGTTCTTTTTCATTTGTAAATATGTTTTATGGGAAGGGTACCTTGTGCAGTGGATTATATGTCTTGGACATGGATAACTCTATATGTAACATAAATCATAAAAGGATCAAACTAAATGGTTCAGTTAGTACGTACCTTTCGCATTGTCGATTAACCCATATAAACAAGAATCGCATTCAATAACTCCATGCAAATGGATTGTTAGATTCAACCTCCTTGGAGGAGTTTGATACTTGCGAGCCATGTTTATTAGGGAAGATGACAAAAGCGTCCTTCACCAAGATCGGTGAGAGGGCAGGAGGTTTGTTGGATCTCATACATAGTGATGTGTGTGGGCCATTCAGTAAACAAGCCAGAGGAGGGTACAACTACTTCATCACATTTACTGATGACTTTAATAGATATGGTTATATCTATTTGATGAGACATAAGTCCGAATCATTTGAGAAATTTAAGGAGTTCAGACATGAAGTAGAGAACCAGCTTGGTAGATCTATTAAGGCTATTCGATCAGATCGTGGTGGAGAGTACCTGAGCTGTGAGTTCTTTGACTATCTTAGAGAGTGTGAGATTCTGTCCCAATTCACTCCTTCTGGAACACCTCAATGGAATGGTGTGTCTAAGAGGAGAAATCGAACCTTGTTGGACATGGTTCGATCTATGATGAGTCATGCAACTCTACCACCCTTGTTTTGGGGACATGCAGTTGAGACTGCTTCTTTCATACTGAATATTGTTCCATCTAAAAGTGTCTCCAAGATTCCGTACGAGATATAGAGTGGGAGATGACTGAATCTCTCTTTTATCAGAGTCTGGGGATGTGAGACTTATGTCAAACGTCAGGATTCTAGCAAGCTAGAACTCAGATCTGATAAATGCGTGTTTGTGGGATATCCTAAGGAAACTAAATGATATTACTTCTATATTCCTAGTGAGAACAAAGTTTTTGTTGCTCAGGGTGCTGTCTTTCTCGAGAATGAATTTCTCAAGAAAGAAGTCAGTGGGAGGAAGTTTGACTTGGATGAGGTCCAGGTGCAACCACAAGACACAGCAGATGAGATGGAACCTGAGCCACCTGCACCGGTTGCTGGGCAACTGGAGGCTCAGACACAGGCCCCGCGTAGGTCTAGGAGGATTCGTTATGCACCTGAGAGGTACGGGTCGCTGCCGACCTAACACGAAGAGATCTTCATCATTGAGGATGAACCCAAGACCTATGATGAGGCGGTCGCTGGACCGGACTCTGAGAAATGGCTTGAGGCCATGAGATCCGAGATGGATTCCATGTCGGCTAACCAAGTCTGGGATTTGGTTGAAATACCTGATAGGGTAAAACCTATAGGGTGTAAATGGGTCTTCAACAGGAAGACTGACATGGATGACAACATAGTTACCTATATGGGTAGACTTGTGGCTGAAGGATTTAGACAAGTCCACGGGGTGGACTATGACGAAACCTTCTCGCCAGTTGCCATGTTCAAATCCATTCGAATCTTGCTTGCTATAGCTGCATATCACGATTATGAGATATGACAGATGGATGTGAAGACAGCATTCCTTAATGGAAGGCTGACAGAGGATGTGTATATGACACAACCTGATGGTTTCATCCATCCTGCAGAGGCCAATAAGGTCTGCAGGCTAAAGAGATCCATTTATGGGTAAGCAAGCTTCTCGAAGTTGGAATCTTCGATTTGATGAGGCAGTAAGAGATTACGGCTTTATCAAGAGTGAAGATGACGCGTGTGTATACAGAAAATTCAGTGGGAGCTTGGTGACATTTCTGGTCTTGTATGTCGACGACATACTACTCATCGGAAACGACATCCCTAGTCTTCAAGCTGTGAAGTGTTGTGTCCGCAAGTGCACGGATACTCGAAGTAATAAAATATATATCGAACCACAGAGACCTTGTTGTCAGGTACTGAATAATCGATTTCTCGCTAGCTAGGCAATCAAAAAATAGTGAATCAAACTATCGAAAAGAACACAGAGAAAATATCAGAGAGGAAATCGGGACTAGGGGTTCATCTACTTTAATTTCTAATAACTAGATTAAGATAAGTATTTGTCAATCTAATTCTATTATGGTAAAGGTAAAATTTACTTTATAAATAAATTGTCTCGCTCTCGCGCAGACAATCATACAAAGAACCGATCCCCACTCTCGCGCAAGATTTATTCAATGCTGAAAATAAGTAAACCATCAGCTAAGAACTCAAGGATCACTCTCGTGCATCCGAATTCTAGGTTAATCACCTCAAGTGGAAACTCAAAGATCACTCTCGTGCATCAGAGTCTCAACACTAGTTTTACTCAAGGATTTCCAACGACTCGATACTCAATCTCTTGCAATATCAAATCAAGTCTACACATTAACTCAATCCAAAGTATCAGAAATTCAACAAGGCATTATAGCACTCTAAAAATCAGAATTCGAAGAACAACCTAATCTCTTATGGTAGTTCCAAACTCAATAATTCCTAGGGTTCCGAATTTCAAACAATCAACCTCTCGATCTACTTCACAAAATTCTAAAACATGCTGATATTTAAGACACAAAGGAGAATTAAAGAACAATCAATCACAAGAGTAAAATTATCATAATAAAATCAGTTTGACAAAATTAGGGTTTTCTAGCCATTAAAAAACAAAGAGATTATACCCCCATGTCCCATAAAAAGATTAAGCTACCATGATAAAAGGATTACAATAAAACATGTTCTCAAAGTTATAAGGAATCGAAAAGAGGGAAGAAAGATTACAAAATAGGGCTGTAATGAAATTATAGCCCGTAATTTGCTTTGAACAGCGCCGTCACCACTGTTGTGTCGATTTCTCCTTCAATTCAACTCCGAATGCTCTGGAACTTGAGGTGCGTGTTCTCCTTTACCAGATGAAGCTCTCTATCAAAAATTGTGGCCGGAGGTGGTCTATAGGTGGAGAACCGACGAACCCTAGCAATTCTGTCTCTCCCTCAATTTCTCCATGGATTCATGATAAAATTCATTTTTTTTTACTTTCTGTGTTTTCTCCTCTTAAAGACGAGTCCACCGCCTCTTTCGGATCTCAATTTGGAGGTCTGGATTAAAAGATATGGTCTTTGCAAGAATCGGGCGAAAAAAATCAGAATTCTGAGTTCCAAAATACGGCACCGTGACGATTCATACGGCAGTGCCGTATTTCATTCTGTGAGTTCCGGACAAAAATTACAGTGCCGTGAGAGTTTTTCTCCAAAATATGGCAGTGTCATATTCTTGCCAAATCCTTCTGGTCAGAATTGACAGAAAATACGGCACCGTGAAGATTCATACGGCAGTGCCGTATTTGTGTCAAAACTTTCTGGTTAAATTTGTCCAATTATACGGCACCGTGTACACGTCCACGGCCGTGCCGTATTCTCGCTTAGGTCTTCTGGATGAAATCAGAGCAAAATACGGTACCGTGATCATTCTGGGACAAAATACGGCAGCACCATATTTTCGTCTGATTGAAAGCGGTGAAATACGGTACCGTGTATATTTACACGACAATGCCGTATTTTTGCTAGAAGAACCTTTTTGAGTTGAAATTTTATGGGTAGGCTCCTCTTGATGATTAGAACTCATTTATGCATTGATATTGCTCGAAAACCAGTGATAATGATGCCTTTTTACCTGAAATTGATTAAAAACCAAAGATTGTGTAGATTCCGAAGTATTTGGTAGAAAAGGGTATAAAAGCAAGGTAAAAGAGTAAGACTATGGCTCAAAAGACTACCAAATAAGTATGAAAAATACTATGAAATTTGGAGTCATCAAACACATAAGGCTCAAACTTTGCTTGTCCTCAAGTAAATAAAGAAATCAATACTGAGTATTGGAACATAAATTTTCATATGACGAATAAATTTCTAGAATATAATCATCCATAGAGAATTTTATCAATTTCACACAAAATTTTCAAGTAAATACATCGTCTTCTGAAATTAATCTTTAAGAGTCAATAATTCAATTAAATAAAAGTTCGCAACATGCATGATAATAGAATTTCAACTTCATGAATTAATCTTGTTTTTGAGATTTTCATCTAATATATTTTTGTTTACAGGAATAGGATCTCCAAATCTTTTTCCACTCATCATTTTTTTTTTGTCCTTGACATTCTCTAAATCGATTACCACCCTTTTTCCGATGACGAATTTAGAGTATGTTGGTCACATAACCACACATAATAGAACTCATATCTCATAGGTAGAAAGAATTTTCTTGAGACAGATGAGTCAATGTGAAAGGAGCTCTCTCTTGGCATGCATCTACATAGATACACACTTTTGCAATGAACTTCAACTCTTGTCTTAGGTACCATTGTGAACACAATGCCAAGAAGAGGAGTTATTCTTTTTCTTTTTGTGGACTTCAACCCATACCTTTAGGTCCCACTGTTAATTTTATATAGTGCCAAGTAGGGGAGTCATCCTTTCTCATGGATTTGGATATCTTTTTCCCAACAAATAACATAAAAGATTATAAAGATTAACTAGATTAATCATTTGATATCAACTCAATAATATGTGCAAATATGCTCATTTTATTCAAAAGAATTATTTCACTTCAACATTGCATTCACTAAACAATGCATTTACCTAGAATTTCATGCATCAATTAATGAAACATTTCCAATAAATAGATTATATCAGAGAAATAAATTCAACATATAAAATCTATTTCTAATTTCCAGAAATTGATATGCATGATAATTCGTTAAAAATTTTGGCATTGTGTTTGTAGTATTTTCAGAAAAATCCTTCTATACATCATCATCATATTGTGTCAACACAACCAAATCGAAATATCTATCAATAAGATCAAAAGGCGAGGATCCGTGGCATGTGAGCACAAGAAGTTTGAAGTATTCATCTTCCATTTGAACACATGGATTATTAGAAAAATATAAAAGATGGAATGCGGATGAGTAGGAAGGAAAAATACTCACAGAGCTCTACTAGTTCGTGTCAGATCCAATTATCTTCTGTGTCTTCGGGTTCGAATCACCAGAGCCTTAATTTTTTTTTTCACCTACAAAAGGAAAAGAAAAATTAGTTATAAGAAAGAACAAAACAAAAATAAAGTAAAAGAAAACAAGCTAAAGCAAAGTGCTTGGGTTGCCTCACAAGAAGCGCTAATTTAATGGTCATTAGTTTGACCGTTCAACACTCAGATTTGATCGTGATTGTATCTTTGGTAGCCATCCTGATTTCTCTGTGTCTCGTTCAGGGCTCTTAAGAACATAAGGCTCAAACTTGAAACAGTATCCAAATTTATTTATGAGCCTTTTTACTTCTTCAAGCAATTTTGATATTCCTTTCCCCCTTCGTCTCCTCTTCTTCTTCTTTGCTGCCCTTTCCTGAAATTCTTGATTAGCACACTCAGAAAATGTATCAAATTCAGAAGGTTCTTCAAATAAAATATGCATGTCACAAACAACCTCCTCATCAATTGTTTCTATGCTACAACATGTCCCTGAGTGTGATGCCCTTTTTAAAGAATCAGTTAAGTCAAATTCAATTAAATCACCACAAATATCAAATGTTAATTTTTCTTTTTTCACATCAATGAGAGCTCCAGCTGTGGCCAAAAAAGGTCTACCAAGTATAATAGGGTTTTTTAAATTTTCCTCCATATCAAGAACTATAAAATTTGCAGGTATGAAAAACTTACCAATTTGAACAGGAACATTTTCTAAAATACCAACCGGATACTTTACTGTTGAATCAGCAAGTTGCAAAGACATTGAGGTTGGTTTGAGCTTTCCAATGTTCAGTTTCCTGCATACAGACAAAGGTATTAGACTAACACTAGCAACGAGATCACATAAGGCTCGGTCAAAAGTAACACTCCCAATAGAACAGAGGACAGAAAAGCTACCTGGATCTTTCAATTTGGGTAGTAGCTTGTTTTGAATGATGACACTACATTCTTCAGTTAAAGCAACAGTGCCATAATCTTCTATTTTTCTCTTGTTAGATAAAATTTCTTTTAAAAATTTTGCATATGTAGGCATTTGAGAAATAACATCAATGAGAGGAATATTAATATACAACTTCTTCAAAACTTCCAAAAATTTCCCAAACTGTCTATCTAACTTAGCTTGCATAATCCTTTGGGGAAAAGGAATAGGTGGTTTATATGGTGAATGAGAATTAGATTTAGAATTATCATCTTTACATGGCAAATCACCTTTTGGTTCATCATCCTTGTGGGGTGACAAATTATCATGGGACTGCTCATGCTCAGTAGATTTTTCAAAATCACAATCCTTATCATGATCAAGACTAGGCTCTTTTCTATTGTTCTCAACTTCCCCCTTTGGTTCCTCTAGTTGTTTTCCACTTCTAGTCATTATGGCATTACAATACTCCCTAGGGTTAGGGTCGGGCTTAGAGGGTAGTTTCCCAGGGGGTCTGTAAGAGGTGCTAGCCTGCTGTGCAATTTGTGACTCTAAAATTTTATTATGGGCAATAATACCATCTATCCTAGAATCCATTTGATTCATCCTCTCATTCATACTAGAGTCGATCCGTTTCAGTCTTTCATTCATCTCATCACTCTGTTTTTTCTGGAAACCCATAAATTCAGTAAGTATCTCTTCTAAACTAGATTTTTGGGTTTGACTCTGGTTTGACTGTCTTTGTTGGAACCCCCTATTTTCGTTCTGCCCATTATCATGATTATTGCTTTTCCATGAAAGGTTAGGGTGGTTCCTCCATCCAGGATTATAGGTATTAGAGTAGGGGTCATAAGATCTACTTTGGTTGTAACTCCCTAAAGAATTTACTTGTTCCTCACCCCTATCAACAATTATTTTGCAATCCTCATAAACATGACCATGATTACCACAAATCTCACAAGTGACAGAAGAAGAAATAACATGAGTTTGTATTTTAAAAGTATCAAAACGATTGCACAAATATTCAACTTTCTCAGCTAGGGTGCGAAAATCGTTACCATTATCCTTACCATGAGGAGGTCGATATATCACTCCTCTTTCTCTTGAATTCTGTTCTTGGTTAAGAGCCATCTTTTCAATCATCTGGTAAGCCTCATCCACTGTCTTGTTCATGAAGGCTCTTCCTGCAGCAGCGTCAACAGTGAGGCGTGTTTGATTAAGCAAAGCATAATAAAATGTTTCAATTAAAACCCATCGCTCCAAGCCATGGTGAGGACACTTCCTCTGCAATTCATTATATCGCTCCCATGCTTCACTAAGAGATTCTCCTTCCTTCTGAGCAAATCCTGTGATCTGGTTTCTTAATTGAATCGTCTTACTGGGAGGGAAGTATTTCATGAGAAAAGCATTGGACAGCAGCTCCCAAGTTGTGAACATTCCAGAAGGTTGAGAGTGCAGCCAATCACGTGCTCGATTCCTGAGAGTAAAAAGAAATAAACACAATTTTAGCGCATCGTCAGAAACTCCATTAATCTTGATGGTATCACACAATTCATGAAAAAGAGATAGATGAATATTAGGATCCTCCATTGGAGATCCTCCAAACTGATTTTGTTGAAGCATTGATATGAACGTCGGTTTGATCTCGAAATTGTTCGCATCAATGGCTGGTCTGGTGATACTAGAGTGAACTCCCTGTGCATTTGGAGCAGCATAGTCGCGCAAAGATCTTCTCTCAGCCATTTCCACTACTTCTATAACTTGTGTCTCCTCAAATCTCAATCTCTTTCGTAGTCTCAGAGTGTTGTTTATCTCAGGATCAAAAGGTACAAGTGGTCCTGACCTAAGATTTCTGCGCATGCAAAGTAAATAGATCAAAAAGTTCAAAAGATGCAGAATAATAAAGAGAAAGTCAAAGTCGATCTAAATTTCGAAAACAGTAAACAAAAACAAAAACAAAAACCTAGTCTAGAAATACTTTCAATATTTTCAATATTGACAAAACCAAGGTCCCCCGGCAACGGCGCCAAAAACTTGTTGTGTCCGCAAGTGCACGGATACTCGAAGTAATAAAATAGATATCGAACCACAGAGACCTTGTTGTCAAGTACTAAATAATCGATTTCTCGCTAGCTAGGCAATCGGAAAAAAGTGAATCAAACTATTGAAAAGAACACGGAGAAAATATCAGAGAGGAAATCGGGACTAGGGGTTCATCTACTTTAATTTCTAATGACTAGATTAAGATAAGTATTTGTCAATCTAATTCTATTATGGTAAAGGTAAAATTTGCTTTATAAATAAATTGTCTCGCTCTCGCGCAGACAATCATACAAAGAACTAAGGATTTGTTCTTGGTCTATGGGGGACAGGAAGAGCTCAGTATTCAGGGCTACACTGAGACATCGTTCCAGTCAGACCCTGATGACTTAAGATCGCAGACATGCTATGTGTTCAGATTAAGTGGCGGTGTTATGAGCTGAGAGTGCTCTAAGCAGTCCATTGTAGCTGATTCTACGACCGAGGCTGAGTATGTCGCTTCTGAGGCAGCCAAAGAAGCCGTTTGGATAAGGAAGTTCATTTCTGAACTTTAGGTGCTTCCAACTACTGTGGATCCGATTGAGCTCTATTGTCACAGCAATAAAGCGATGACACAGGCAAAGGAACCACGGTCTCATCAAAAATCCAAACACATACTCAGGAGATTTCACCTGATCTTGGAGATCATTGACAGAGGTGATGTCAAGATAAGCAGAGTTGACACAGACAACAATCTGGTAGACCCACTGACCATGGCTTTGGCGCAGCAGAAGAGTTTTAGTCATACGAGGGACATGGGGTTGAGTTTTCTCAACAACTAAGTCTAAGTGCAAGTGGGAGATTGTTGGTGTATATGCCCTTGGACCCGTTGTTGGTCAAGATTGTACTACTTGACATTGGTATTTAATCTATCATTCTCACATTGTCGTTATTATGCTGTGTTTACATCTGCGATTATGTACATGGATAATAATGTCCCTGGAGACAGATTGTATCTGTGCTCAAACGGTGTGTCCCTAGTCGAGTACCTGAGTGGATAAGGGACAGCTCTGGTATATGTGAGACTGGTATATGAGCTGGTTAGGCACGCGGTGCTAACGCAAGCATATGGGTATATCAGTGGTGGATATACTGGACCGACCCGCTATGAGGCTCTAACTTGGTGTCATGGGTTAAGCTCACAAGTGACAGGAGATGCATTGATCCCTTGACTTGAGGTCATTGACTTTTCTATATGGTTAGGGATATACTTTGATGCAACCTAACGCCTCGCCGTAGCAGGGAGGTCATAACGGTTGTCATTGGGTATGTCACGACCCATATGAGAAGATCAATGGACAGACATAGGATTTGCCCCTTCTTGCGAGAAGCTTGATATCCACGGGGCCCCCCTATGGTTGCATGACTGAAAGTGTATGGTCATACCCAGGTGAATACCTGATTTAGTCATGACCATGAGATTGGATGAAAACAAAGTGGTGACACACTTTGTCCAATCGGATATCAGTTTGGCAAAGAGATTGTAATGCATCGGTATCTTGTTGCGATGATGGGGATGTCAATGCTGATATCCATTCCGAAGACTTGGGTAGCAGCGATGCACTGCTAGGTGCCACTCACTGCTTGTGATGACCTGAGTTCATCACTGCCAACGTCAGAGGAACCTACAGGGTCGCACAACTTGATACTCGGATTCTCGTAATGATCGAGCAACCTAATGATCGAGTTATTGGATAACTCGGATCTCTTTGGGAGAATTCATCAGCGCCACTGTGCTTGATGAAATGGATGAGATTTATTGGAGCTAACTTCATTTTTGGGCCAGATAGGCCAAATGGGCCCACTAGGCCAAATGGGCCAGATGGGCACAATAGGTCATTTGGGCCAAATGGGCTAAATGAAGTCTAAGCTTGGAGCATGGACCAATGGGCCTCCAAGCCCAATGGGCGTGAAGCCTAGTTGGGGCGTGAGGCCCAATGGGCCGTCGGGCCTAATGGGCCATGACAATAAGTTGCCTGGGCCCAATAGACATCATGGTGAATTAAATCATGTATTTAATTCTAGGAATTAAATTATGTATTTAATTCTGTAATTAATTCTGAGTTTAATGATGAATTTAATTCTGGATTTAATTACGAATTTAATTCTGAATTTGAAGAGTCATGCTATTAATGGCCATTATGAGACTTTATTTCAAGGTTTTAATGAGTCATTATGAGACTTTAATTCAGAGTTTAATTCTATAATTAATTCTGAATTTAATTCTACAATTAATGATGAATTTATTACAGAGATTAATTCTGAATTTATTTCAGAATACCAGAGGTCATCATGATTTCTATATAAGGGCTAGGAGGGTTGAGAGGAATAGTTCTGGACGAGGAGAAGTCTCCGAGATACTCGTGCGGGGAGACTTCATTCGCAAGCTTGGAACTTGGCGATTTCCCCTTTGAGACTCTCACTTGAAGACTTGATTCGCAAGCTTGGAGCTTGGCGATTTCTCCTTCTTCCTCTCCTTTTGGCATTCGCAAGGTTGGACCTTGGCGAGTTTCCATCATCCCTCTCCTTGGCGCCTTCTACTTGTGAGCGGCACAAGTTCTTGAGGACTCCCAAGAGGCGTGGATCTTCTTCCCGAGGCTAGCACCGGGCGTGGAAGAAGAGAACTCGGGCGTCGGCTGTGTGCGAGACTGCAGAGGGCGAACATTTGGGCGCCTACATCGCATCCTTCTCTTCGCTGCAAGGTATCATCTCCTACTCACCATGTCGATTCCTTCGCATGACTCGATCTTCTATTTTTTTTTTTAGGACTGACCTGTTTCGGGGATTGCTTCCGCTGTGCTTGTTTCTAAAATTTTAAAATCTCCCGGGTTTCCCAATAAGACGGATGAGGCTTCCATCTCAACACAAATTCGGGCAAATCACAATCTAGATTTTGTAGCTGTAGCCAGGTCCATGGAGAGAGGCTTGCCGATAGCACTAGCAACTTTACCAATGACGCCCGATGACCACCATTTCAATGGTAGGTTGTGTAGTCGGACCCAGATAGGGATGGCTGAAAGATTCACCTGGGTAAGCTCGTCCTCTGGGCACCACGGTTTGAGAATCAGAAGCTTTCCAAAGACGAACCATGGACCCTTCTCCAGAACCGTCAGCTTGTCGTCTGCTGAATCAAAACGAAATAGGAGGAAGCTTGCAGGGAACGAGTAGACCTCCAGTGCCCTTTGAGGTTTCCACATCTGGAGGACCTTTTGTTTTAGGATCTGAAAATTCGTCCGGAAACCAATAAAATGGCCAACCAGAGTATTCTCCCAGAATGCACAATTTTTGGCGAGCTCCTCTTCTCGGACAGTGATATCGAGTAAGCCATGCTCGAGATTGACTTTCTTCTAGGACAAGGTGCAATTGGTATCGCACGTAGGGGGTTTAGCGAACAACGAGCTCCACGATTTAGGCAGGGTTAGCCACCGGGGCAAGGGGTGGAGACGGAGAGGTTGCCGCCAAAGACACCCGAGGGTAGGAGTGAGCAAACGGTATCGGTACCGAAGTACCGTACCGAACTTTTTGGTACTTCGGTACTTCGGTATCGGTATTTCGATACTTCGGTACTTCGGTACCGATACTGAAATTTTATTCGGGAAATCGGTACCGGTACCAGTACCTAAAAACTATTTTGGAAAAATCCCGAAGTACCGAAGTCCTAATTTTTCATATATTATTTAATTAAAAAACAATATTTATATATTTATATTTGGTATTTTTAATACAAATACCGTAATACGTAAATTAGAATTAAAAATATTCGGGAAATCAGAATTACTTCGGGAAATCGGTACCGGTACCGATTTTATTTCGGGAAATCAGTGACAGTACCAATTTTATTTCAGGAAATCAGTACCAGTACTGAACTTCCGAAGTAGAATTCGGTACTAGTATCAGTACCTATAATTTAAAGTTCGAGAGTTCGGTATCAGTGCTCTCCGAGGGGCTTTCCCTACATTTTTGCTCGAGATCACAGGCGCCATTAGATACCCGGGTCCTTGCCGGAGTACGGGAAACGAGTCGCCAGAAAAACCCTCAAAAGGTCCGCACGAAAACCCTAATGTAATGCAGGTTGTGCGATGGCAGTTACGGGATTCGATCTGCATGGAAATAGAAAAAGTTGTCGTGTCTGGTCTCCTCCGACGATTCTTCTCGTCTCGCGCTTTGGATTTAGCTTCGATATACGAACAAAAGTCCGGTTGGCGAAGATGGACGGAATTGGGGAAAGGAAACGAGAAACAGATCGCCCAATACGCTGAGATGTTTGTCATTCTTCGACGATATTTTACCTCTCTGTTTCTGTGTTTTTGTAAATTTGTGGATTCTTCTTTCGATTCGCTGCTTTGACTCATGCGTATTCGATTCGTCCGAAGATTTATATATCCTTATTCGTCCGAAGATTTAATCTGGGCCGTTGGATTATCGCAAGTGGATTATACAATAACTATTCTGCGGTTGAAGAACTTGTCTTGTGTTACCAATGGATAGTACAGAAGAGGGAAAAACCCTAAAGCGGGAGTCTATTGTAGAAGTAAAGGGTGTAGAAGATGAGGGGCTGAAGGTTCTTCTTACTCCAGATGTAAAGGATCTTCCACTCATTCCTCCTTCCTCCGTTGAATCCAACTTCGTTCGCTATTATGTCACAGGTACGCCTGAAACCCTCTGCAAAATTCACCGACTTTGCAGGAATTGGAGGAAAAAACTCAAATTCATAATTTTATTACTCAGACTTTCTCAAACCAGGGCATGATCAGTATGTGTATCGCCATGCCAACGGGTACCCAAAACACAAGACTCCTAATCAGATCTTTCATTGTGATTCTAAAAATTGAAGCATAGCAACTGATTTCTAGGTTTCATCTCGTTCTTTCTTGTGATCATAGATTGTGTGTGATTGGTTTGGCTCCTACCCATGTGGCATTGAGAGAGGAAGGCGGAGTAACCTTTGTGAATTTCAATGTCGGGAAATCTGACCGAAGTGAAATGAAGGTCACTGGGAAGCGAAAGAGGGTAAGCGAACTTTAAAAACGAAAAGGAATCGTTGATCGGTAAAAGGCTATATGATTCCTGGACATTTGTTTGCTAGAGGTTTAATGATTGAATTTCTTCATGATGCAGAATGCACAACATTTTGAAGCCAATACTACATTATGCAAAGTTTGTGCAAATGGCAAGGAATTTATTGTGAGGTATGTATGTTTTAGACCCTTATTTTCTACGATTGCAAGTTCAGTGGTTTTTTTTAAATGTGCACCTTCGGTGGCTGATTTTGTGTAGGTGTTGCGTAAAAGGTTCCCTTTTAGAGGTTAATGACAGGCTACTTAAGCAGCCTGATCTGCTTAACTCGTTCGTGAGTATCAGTTGTCCTTCTCCTCATGAAGATTGTGTATATCATCATGTTGATCTTGATACAGTGTCGAAATTTAAGTAATATGCGGGCACTATTTTTTTAAGATGTTGCATATGAGGTTTTTAACCCTTGTAGGCTAAAGCTTCTCTTTTTTTATTCATAATAATAAATGAAGTATAGTAAGTTATTTGATGGTTCATAGCAGTTCAAGTTTTAAGATTCACCCAAATTTGTAAGGACTTATCATTTTTTTTTTCTAAATTGTTTGATAAGATATGATTCATTTAGCAACTTCATGTTCTTAACTGTAGGGTCAGTATAACAAAATTATCGTTTTTGTTTTTGGAATTTTGTCCAGTTGTACAACATGTATAACACTAACACCAATAGGAACACCGTGGTTCATAATTTTTTACACGTTCTAAATTGTTCTTGTTTCATTTTCCCCAATTGTTTAAGTTCAAAATCATGATATATTTTATTTGGTACTTGGCCGTATCTATGGTTCTGTTATAACTTGAACTTTGGAGTGAAAGGGTTTGAATCTTTTTGAAAATAAAGGAAATGTATAATGATGCAGAAACATATAGGAATGAGGTTTCAGACGGGTTCAGCTGGTAAATAATGTTGCACTGGACTAGCTTACCAAGCAATAAATTGCTGAATGGATGTGATGCAACTGTTAACGCGATCATTTTTTGTAGCTAAGAAGACTGTCATAGAAGCTTTCATTCGACAGGTAATGCAGAATCTGCAACAAAGATGAAAAACTAGGGAAGAGGATATATGAATTCCTTTGAATAGTGGTCATCATATTGAAGACCTATTGGGAAGTGTTTCTTACTGAAATGAAGGAAAAATTTCAAGAAGTATTTCTTATAATTGGTTCAGTAAGCAGGTTAGTTATGCTGGAGAAGGCTGTTTAGAGTCATGATCATTAAATACCTTTTCTTGAAGTAATAATGTTAGTTATGAAGATTAAATGTTCTATTACTTAGGAATCAACAGTTGGATAGAATGCAAAGGCTAGTGCAATTTTTTTTAAAAAATAATGATATGGATATCAAATTTTCTTAGTAAGTAGACAAGGACTCCCACTTCAGTTGCGAGAAGTTGAGATGCGACAGGGAATAAAGATAAAATGAACAAAGATTTTCATCCTGGGGTATGTTGGACTTGTCTAGAAAAGTTTGTCTCCTAAAGGAATTGATACATAGATTGGTTAATGGAACTAGAGTGTCAGTAATTAGCAAAATGAGGACTAGAAAATCAACTAATGAAACGGATGCAACAAGCTAATTATGCCCGCATGCATGTAGCACAACTAGAATGCGATTCCAGTAACAAGATACTTTTTGCTGAGTCTTGGTCTCTGATCCTTATCCATTTATGTGCAGGCTGACAGAGAAGGATATGTAGCAATTATTATGCCAAAACCAACTGATTGGCTTAAGATGAAGGATTCCCTTTTGAGCCACGAGGACTACAAGAAGTTGAGAGGCATTATGTGAGACGAGACATGCAGGTTTCTCTAGTTTAATAAGCAGACAGCTGGACATGAAATTTGCACAATTCTACTCAGCATTCTAATTTAATAGGGAATTGTGATTTAGATGGTGAGCTAATTTGGTCCATCATTGTAAGACCGATCTTGTTCAGGCAAGGATGGGGATGTAGTCCCACCCTGCTTATATTCTTCTTATCTTACAGCTTTTGTGCTTTGTTTTTTTTTTTCTATTTTATTTTTTTTAAAAAATCTGCCCGTTGCCATCCCTACTGGAATGGTGAACTAGAGTTTATCTCTGCAACATGTATGATATTCGGTTCTCTAATGTCAAACATGACACATCAGCGATATGCTGAACTTATCAACGCCTTCTCGATCCATTCTTAAAGGCATCTTTTATCCATTCTGGGCTACGTTTGCGTTCAGATACTTGTAACTATATATATAATCACTAATGGTTGCAGGTGATGCAGGAAAGTACGCGACCAACTTGCTGGAGACAACCTTGCCGCTGCATAGGATTAAGGAGTGCGCCGCCTAAACTCTCGCTCCGTTGAGTTAGTTGAGCCATATGCCCTGCCACCGATACAAATTTAAAGAAACAAGGAGTCGGCGAAATTCACACCGCCTGCAATGCATCCAACACAGGATGAGTTGGATGAAAAATTCTTGCGTCATGTGATTGACTTTGTCCCTGTATTTTGTTGACGCAGGAGGCCAAGCCCCCGTAATATTTGGATAATCTAGGATCCTCTGGAGGTTGCATGCGTGCACATCGTCTGGATCCCCTAAAAGAGAATTATCCACCAACTGTTCCCCAAACCACGGTGCACGAAACATGTGAGCATCTCCAGACGTTCTTCGCTCTTGCCTTGCCGGGCGTCTCACGGAATTGCATCTTTTCTTGAGGAACTGAAATTGGATCTACGAGAAACCGCGAGGACGGGATCCATTTGGGCCGTGTCGCATACAAGATGGCCAAATTGCACGCGCTGGGAAGCGTTAGGACACGCATGAAATGTTGGAGCGAGTCCTGCTTTTGATCGGGCTCCGATGGTGATGGTTTAGAGAGACGAACGCTTGGGGTTAAGTGCACTCTATGCCCACTGCCTGCCATTTTTTTTCCCTCGTGGGCAAAGTGAGGGATAGAAAGCGTTAGCTGGATTTCAACTCATGAAGTTTCTTAACCTGAGTGATTCGATCGAACATTTTATGACCCGAAATATTAGGTTAAGAATAGAAAAGATTGAATTATTTTTTGTTTTAATTTTTATATTTTGATCAGACAAGTAACTACTAATTGGTTTCCAAGCATTGTGAGACAGTAAGTAAATATGTCTGCGATGCGAAAGCAATGTCTGTACACACACTATATATAATACACATTAATTCTTATAATTTTAATTTTTATTTACATTAATATTTTGAAATAAATTTATTTATATAATATTCTATATATAAAGTTTATTTTATATATTAATTAATATAATATATACTAATACAAATTTAATTATTATACAAGTTCATAAATATAAATTACAATTTTATATAGTCAATTAGTTTATAAAATATAAAATATAAAATATTATTTAAATATAATAAATACGTGTGCTCTCACTTACCACGGCTCTTGAAGGATATATGCATTTAGCTTGAAGCAAATAAACTATTGGAGGATAGTATAATAAGATTGATACATTTTGTAAACAAATCACTATTATTTGATGATATCATAAAAAAATAGTTGTGACTTTGTATGTAAAATATATTATATTGAATAATTTATCATGTCATCAAATTTATGATTACAAGTTTTAAAGCGCAAAATAGTATTAACAACAATAACTTAAACAAAAAAATAACAATAATAGTAACAATAACAACTTTATTCTATCAAATATATCCATAGAGGATATCTTGTGTATTTGTGAGGAATTATCTACCATGACCTATGTGTCAGGTTGAAAAGTTTACAAGTCCAAAGTCCAAACTAAAAAGAGCCACTTAGATTAAAATGTCTTTCTTCTCGTAAACTCATGCAACATTTTTCTTACCAATATAACAACCATTAAAAGTGAAGCTTGTATAATACCTAATAAAGGATGCATAACTT
Organism: Costus lasius; assembly: GCA_027563935.2. Lineage (NCBI taxonomy): Eukaryota > Viridiplantae > Streptophyta > Magnoliopsida > Zingiberales > Costaceae > Costus > Costus lasius. The sequence continues at coordinate 19,692,004 of CM050447.1, read as the reverse complement.
AAGTCACCTTGTGAGATGCCAAATGAACCAACTTCATTATGTTAAAAATAAATTTTGATCCAATTAGAAGTAATTAAGAATAAGATAAATTAACCATTCTATAACTAATTAATTTTATTTAATATTTTTCGAACGAAATGGACGAAGAAATATACACTCAAGGCTGCATGCCAAGCCGCCGCATGCTCAGCGCTCGTAAGCAATGGCTTCATTCGGTGGCCGGCGCGTGTTCCTCTCCTCTCCTCTCCCGTGCCTTGGAAGAAACCACCCTCCTTCCTCTCACTTTGCTTAATTAACTTCCCTTCTTCCCCTCCCCTCACCTCTTTAATCTTCTTTATATACAGCCAATGGAGGACGTTTCCAACCTTTCAAATCGCTTCAATATCCACCATTTCTACTCAATTAGATCTCTGTGGCCTCAAAATGCTCATGCATTCTTCATCGTCATCATCTAATTCCATGATGCTCGCCAATCAACCTGCACTCAGTGAGATTCAAGTTTCGGAACCCCGCTGATCTTTTGTCCGCTTCCTAATTAACGTTTTCTTTCCAATCTTTCCTCGCAATAAATCTGCTCTCCTCTGACTTGCGCCCCAAGCAAACGACCCAATTCATTAATCGCGTTCCGCAGGCGCAGGCGCGCAGCTCGCGATGGCGAACACTCCCCCAATCCCCAAAAACATCGACGACGAGTACAACGAGTCCCTCCGAACCCAGTCCTTCGTTGACATGTGGTCCAAAGTCCACGGTCAGCGTCTCCCGCGAGCCCGCTCGCCCACCCGCACCGACAATGACGGCGGCGACGACGTTGATCCGATAGCTCGTCCTCTCTCCCACAGCAAGCTCCCTGACTTCCTCCTCGAGCCCAGCCAAGCGTCCATGATTACTGCTACAGCTGGTACCGCCGCCTCCGGCGACGGCGTCCTGCCTCTCCTTCTTGAGTTCTTCGACGTCACCTTCCGCGCGTGCGATGCATGCGCGGCTCTCCTGGCCTGCATCGCCCGCGCGCGGCTGCACCACGAGCTGCTCTGCCAGCTCCTCGCCGAGCTGTCATCGGCTTGCCGCTCGGGGGATGCCGCTCTGGATCGCCTCGCCTCCCTCGTCGCTGCGGAGAACCCGGTCCGCCCCCAGATCCTCGCGGACGTGTGCTCCGTCCAGTCCGACTGCGGCCTCCTGGCAAAGCGGCTGGCGGCGGCCCGCCGCAGAATCCTCCGGCGCGACCGGCTCCTCCGGCTGGCCAAGAGAGCTGCCGTCGCGGTCTGCTGCCTCACCGCCGCGATCGCGGCGGCGGCGAAGGGGACGCTGAGCGGGGAGAGCTGGGTCGACGCGGCGGCCAGGGGGGCGTACATCGTGGGGAGGGAGATGGAGACGATGGGGCGGATGGTACGGCGCGCGCAGGACGAGGCGGAGCACGAGAGGGACGTGGCGGGGATGGTGGTGAGGGGGAGGGAGAGGGGGATGGCGAGGGAGGCCGCCAGGGAGTTAGAGAGCGGCGCGGCCTGGGGGATGGCGGAGCAACTGGTGGAGCTGGAGGAGCACGTGCATTTATGCCTGATTTCGATCAACTGGACCCGGAAGATGGTGGCGGGAGAAATGATGGGCGGCGACGGGAACGTGACTGAGCAGGCCGCTGCGCCCTCGACAGCTTCCTGATTAATGTGCTTCAACTTGAATCCCTTCGGCTGCATTAATTCTTTCAGATTTTCCATGAAATTCTTTGAATTAATTCCGATTCAATTCGCAATTGCAGAGGAACTTGTTGTTAACGACTATGTATGGACAAATAAAAGTGTTTTTTTCCCAAAATATACATTGATTAATATAATTAGCTTATCATGATCGAATGCGTGCAAGCAAATGCATAAATATTTTTTTCCTCTTTCACTAGTAATTGACAACCATCAAATGCGAAATCGATTACATCCATTTGTGTTTGCTCCTCTGCAACTATTCTCCATAAGTTTTAGTGCATCTCTACAAGAATGCTAATTTTAATAAAACTCAATAATAATTAATATTTTATTAGGAATAATTTTATACTTTATATTATATTATTTTCTAAAATAGGCAAATGTGTCAACATATTTATGCTCAATTTTAATATATTTACATAATGACTAGTAGCTTAAATTTATATTATTTTCATGCGTTTTATTCTTCAATTTTTAATAAATTGTTAACAAAAGAGTATTAAAAAAACAACTTATACTAAGTTAGACATTTGCATTTACTTTAGGTTTTCTCAAAATAATTTTGTTTTCTGTAATTAAACTAATTTGAATAATTTAATTCACTTGCAGACAAAATTTCATGTGTTCTATTTTTAACACACATAATTTTTTAGAATTTTTTTCATTGGATTAAATGTTATTTAATATAACTATATAAAGATTTTTTTATATAATCAACAGATAAGGTTTTTAGTTGTTGGTAATAAGATCTTGGATTTAATTTCTTCTCTCATTACTTAACTTATCTATAGTAAAAAAAAATTTTTTTTTATAATTATTTATTAATTTCAACTAAGCCAGATCATCCCTCCCCTTCTCTCTGTTTGCCCCTGTCATTTTTTCAAAGTGCGAAAAATGACCCTAGTGGAAGTAAAAGGGCAAAAAAAGAAATGGAGAAAAGGTCGAAGGTTTGCCCCGATTCCCCTTCGAGCCCGATCCGAGACTCGCGTTCGATTTCATACTTCGTGATCGAGAAGGTGAGACGAAGGGATTAAGTGAAGGCGACCGGTGGCGGTCGATGGATCGCTAGATCAGCATCGAAGCCTACGGCATCCTCTTATTTGACCGGTAAAAAAATTCAGCATTTCCCTTAATTTCCCGTTTCTAGGGCTCTCCCGATCTTTTGTTTTTTTCTATATTTTGCGTCTAACAGGGAGATCTGGATCTGTAACTTCTAGGGGTGGAAGCAGAAAAAGTTTTGGGAGATGAGGAAGAAGCTCGGCACTCGATTTCCTGCGGTAAGACCCTTTTATAGCCCCTTACCTTATCAAACAGTGGTGTTTGTAGGTTCCTTGTGTTTTTGAGCGTTTTATTTGGTCATTCTTCGACGATATTTTACCGCTCTGTTTTTGTATTTTGTAAATTTGTTGATTCTTCTTTCGATTCGCTGTTTTGACTCATGCGTGTTCGATTATGGACCTAAAAAACAGAGTGCATAACGGTTCTCGAGTATATCTGTGTGTTTATTTGCATATACGATTTGGTTTTCGTTTGATGGCACCGAGAGCTTGCGGGAATGGTGTTCTGCAAATTAAGTCAGGAGCTCATAAGGTTGTTGAAGAGCTTTTATGAATTTTTCATGTAGGAATAATTTTGAAAGAGCCAATTTTTTTGGATTTATCTAGTAATAACTGATGAATTTGTATCCGTGGCTTTCCGAACAAGTTTTGTTTTGTTTTTTTTAAAAAAAAATTAAGATCAGAGAAGTAATCTCATGTTCTTCTATTGCAGCTGCTAATAAATGCTGTTCCTACGATCATAACCCGATCGGATATGTCTTACTCAGCAGCATACCTAGATTCAATGAACTCAGTTCTGTCTTATAGTTTCGCTTGCAGTTACTTCTTAAATGCTTCAATCACTGAAGACATCTAAAAGATTTGTAAATTGTAACCCTAAAATACTGTCTTAGTTCATAACTGTATAAAGTACTGCGCCCAATTCAGTGTGCCTTTTTTTCAATGATGTTCTGTTTCCGCTAATCTTTCATTTTAGTCTCTTGGCAACATGGTCTAGCATATAATTCGTTAACATCATCCTGTGTTACCATCACTTTACTTGTTCGAACAACTTATGGTTATGAATATTATGTAACATATTATGTTTGCCTCCCAGTATAGTGTTTTATATTATCCTGTTAACATCTCATATAATCCACAACCAATGTGGCAGCATTTACTTGCTTATCAATTCGTCTGGAGTGAATATCCACTGTTTTCAGTTCAGTACACAACATTATGAATAATTCTTCTTGATCTAGTTATAAAAAAAACGTACTACATGGTAACTTTTTGGGGTTTGATGGTAAAAGGTTTTTATGGTTGCTATATTGTACAATATTCTTGGGGAAATTGTTCACATTTCCTTCGAACTGTTTGTGTAACAGAGTAGTACTATTAGTAAAATGGCACAATTTGTTTTGTGCAAACTGGCATTGTTCTTAACCCTGTTCTTAACAGTCGCGAATAAAGAAGATAATGCAAGCAGATGAAGATGTTGGGAAAATTGCACTAGCTGTGCCCCTCCTTGTCTGTAAGTTTGTTTGGCTGCTCTATATCTCCTTTAATTAGTATTTTTTAGATTATGTTTATTTATTGTGGATATGCGTTGCTTTTAAATACTATGTTAATTTTTCAGTTTGCAATGTCTTTTCATTCTATGATTTTTTTTCCTGTCATCCTTATTTGTATTAGTTCAGCAAACTATTATCTAAAACTCATGATGTTATGAATGGAAAAGTGGGTTTGTTGGAAACCGACATGTCTATAATTTGATTCCTTTGGATATAAAAATTGGGCAAAGGCCTTTATGAGCCATTTACTGTGTACATGTCTACCCAGTGGATATGGAGAAAAAAAACTTTGTTTGATTGCTAAATGTACGCAATGTAATTTTTTTGCTGCTATTCATAAAATTTTGACGTTGCAAATTATATTGTGCTCTAAATATGAGCATTTTAGAGCAAATCTAATAATCATTATTGTTCCAGGTGGATTTATTTTTAGGAAATGTTTAGGATCTAAACAAACTAAGGAAAATTAAGCTTTAGCATATGTTACAACAATTTTTCCTCCTTTTACTACTTAGTCAATTTCTTCTCCCTCACAAGTCCTAGGATCATCCCGCAGCAAGTGGGCAAGCAAGGAGAAGGGAGATACAACATTAAGAAAACATAACACCTCCTTTCCTCACCTCATTTCCAGCCAACCTTGGCTTCACAGCAGCACAAACCAAACCTTCTCCCTATCCCAACCTTACAACTCACCTACTCTCCTTTTTTTTTCTCATTCTTATCACATTTCTTTTGTTCCCAGTTCTTTCTGATTACAAGTACACAGCCCACTCACATACAAAGTCCTCACAAAGCTCTTCCCTTTTTACAAGCAAGGTTCAAAACAAGGAGTTGGGATGTTCAGGCATCCAGCGAGAACATTAGCAGCTTAGTTACAGCAATGCAATTCACCCACAAGGTAAAGGACAACTCCAAAAAGAATCAGGGGAAAAACCATCAGAACCAAAACTCAAAACTCAGCAACAGCAACAAATCAGCATGGGAAGAGCAGGGAAAACGCAGCAAAGATCACCATAAGATAGAGCCCATCCACACATACAACACAACAATCAAGCCCAGCCACAAGCTGGAAAGCACACAAGGAGCGAGCCCAAGAACAGGAAAAGGCTCAGCATACACAATTAACAAAACAGAAGAGGGATCAATCCCTTAAAATCCAACCCAAAACAACATCCAGAACTCTCTCAGTCCAGAAATCTAGAAGAATCAACTCAGAGAATTCTAGGAAAATCACATGCAACGGAGAGGATGAAATGATATACCTAGCCCAAATTAGGGCTGCTCCGTTCAGCTACAATGGCGGACACAAACATAACCTCCACCCCTCTCTAAGAAGGGTAATCAGCAGCAGATGGTTGAGTAGCATGGAAGAAAACCGAGCAAGAACAGAGGTTGTCAGGAGTGAAGCCCAAGAGGAGAAAAGATGCCGCGGATGGTAGAGTTGATATCAGGCGTCACCGCCCATCATCATCTCCTCAACGGAGTTCTACTCCTCCGGACGTGAGCTGGGAAGTCATGTTGGCTGCTGGAGGGCTCGTCAACAACTAGAAGAAGCTGGACGAGCAAGCCCTAGCTAGAGACGACCCTCAGCCAGGAAATCATCATCCTGAACATAGTTTCATGAGAGGGGAGAGCCAAGGTTTCAAATTTTGGTCTAGCGAGTCATCGGACTGGTACTGTACTGGTGAATTAAGCGGCAGCGGGCGACGCTGGAAGCGGAAGCTTAAGCTTCCAGAGCCGGCGCCTGCTCCCTCCCTCCACATCCACCCATGACCCATGCTCTGATGGCCTTTTCGGGACCATATGGCCACCGGACTGGTACCGTACCATACTAATGGTTCCTTGCATCGTGGGTGCAGCTGCAGCCGTGAGTTAAGTCAAATGCCACCTGAACCAGCCGAGTCCTCCAAATCCACTTAAGTCTGATCCTTAAATGGATTGACGAATGTGATTGGTCAAAATCAGTCAAACCTCTAAGCTTACCTTATGTGACTCAAGCTGGCTGCCTCCTCAATCCACCTCTCCAATGTCTACCAACAAGGCCTTGCAACATGTATAGACCCGTGGGAGGGTATCAGCTACACCGGGTCCTCACGCCGGCTAGCCCTTGAGCCAGACTACCACCTCTAACTCACCCTCTCTTTCTGGACTGAATTAGAGAGCAAGACTACCCTGATTCGACTGCCCTTAGCGACTCATGTTGCCTCGGTCCTTGACCAAACGAGCTACTGGTCAACCAACAATTACCCAATCTCGGCCAATAAGTCGACATGGTTCGACTGACCCAGGTATGACAATGCATCCATTGTCTCCCTGGCCTCAGTCTCCCCTGCACCTGTCTATTGGGCTTTGGCACCCTACTGCCGAGACCAGTATCAACGCCTCGTAGTGTGCCTAACTCTTTCTGCCCAACCTTGTGTCCAGGCTAGATTTGTGTCGTGTCACGCTTCTACGTGTCAGCTCGCAGTCCAGGACTTGTGTCGGTTGCCCTCGCACATCAGTTTGTGGTCTCGCTCACAGTCTAGTTGTCGAAACACAACAGCCCACGTCCTACTCAAAAGGACGCACTTGGTTGGCGTACTATATATTCTCGTCGCCAGGCGGCTTATCACGCCGGTCGGCTCAGTCCATTGAGCGTAAGTCCATCTACTCAATCCATCAAGCGAATGCCTATGCTAGTCCATCAGTGTGATTACCCTTGCACAATGAGAACAATAGTCCATCAGTGTCTTAATAATAATATGAGTACATCCACAGTCCATCGGGGGTCTCATGAATAAGTATGAGTATACCCACAGTCCAGGACTTGTGTCGCTTGCCCTCGCATATCAGTTTGTGGTCTCGCTCACAGTCTAGTTGTTGAAACACAACAGCCCACGACCTACTTAAAAGGACACACCTGGTTGGCGTACTATATATTCTCGTCGCCAGGCGGCTTATCACGCCGGTCGGCTCAGTCCATTGAGCGTAAGTCCATCTACTCAATCCATCAAGCGAATGCCTATGCTAGTCCATCAGTGTGATTACCCTTGCACAATGAGAACAATAGTCCATCAGTGTCTTAATAATAATATGAGTACATCCACAGTCCATCGGGGGTCTCATGAATAAGTATGAGTATACCCACAGTCCAGGACTTGTGTCGCTTGCCCTCGCATATCAGTTTGTGGTCTCGCTCACAGTCTAGTTGTTGAAACACAACAGCCCACGACCTACTCAAAAGGACACACCTGGTTGGCGTACTATATATTCTCGTCGCCAGGCGGCTTATCACGCCGGTCGGCTCAGTCCATTGAGCATAAGTCCATCTACTCAATCCATCAAGCGAATGCCTATGCTAGTCCATCAGTGTGACTACCCTTGCACAATGAGAACAATAGTCCATCAGTGTCTTAATAATAATATGAGTACATCCACAGTCCATCGGGGGTCTCATGAATAAGTATGAGTATACCCACAGTCCATTGGGGGTCTCATGAATAAGGAGAGGATCCCCAAATATAAATCATAGGCTTCGACTACAACCAAAACTCGTGCCCGGTCTTAGACTCCATCATCCAAGTGATCCACGTCTAGGGGCGAGACATGATCACGTATATGGAAAACCACAAGGATTCATCATGTAAGTGTCGGGCTAGTCCAAGCTTAGTTTGAGCTTGAGTTGAACCTATAAAGAATGTTCAAACTAGGCTAGGTAAAGCATCACATTTCTTGAGCTCAGATTGGGCTTGTTTGTTTGAGAGGGGTCCATAAGCTCATTTCTTTGTGAGCACGTCTTTGAGTTTGTTTGTTTGTGAGTTCATTTGCGTGAGAGTTCACCGGGAAGATACTGTATTAAGGAAAGTCATAGTATAAATTGAAGTAGATGACAACAAAAGCATATTTGGATATCTCATATCATGGAAAGTGAATCTTGATAACTCCATTAACTTCCACATCACTTGGATTTACAGAGCCACATGATAAAACATGAAATACATTTGTTTAAAGGTTGTTTTGGTATAATGGAACACACCATATGTAGTGAGAAAAAACTCAAATCTATTAAACGTGCTCTGACAGTTTATTGGTGGGGATGATATGAAGCAGATTGTCACTGTTGGAAGTGGGGTGGAATAAAAAATTGCACCTCAATTTACATAGAAGGATGTAGAACATCTTTTGATGTCCAACATGAAGTTCTCTAGTGGATATTGACAAATTAACTCCATGTCTATTGGTCTAGAAGGCTAGAACTTTAGGGGGTGGGCGGAGAGCTGCGACTGGAACAGTGAAATAGAGGGAGGAAGATGTAGGGTAATTAGTTTAGGACTCATTTATGTTATTTATTGTTCGACCATATTTACACAAATAGCATGTTAATTGTTTTTTCCTAATGCAACGAGATATCTAAATTCTTTCATCCAAAAATAGTTCATGAAATATTTTTTCTATTTTTAGCAAAGATAAATTCTCGAAAAATTTAAAATATTGAACTATTTATAATTCACCCATCCATTTATAAAATGAATAATGAATATTAATGTACCGAGTTCACATTTTTCTGAACATGTTTATTTATTTATTGAACCTAATTTTTTTTATCTTTATTTGATCAGCATATTGAACCAACATAAAGGAGTTGCTATCGATCTGACTAACCAGCTTGTCACCATTGTTCGGTTTATTTACAACCTTAGGAATTGCTGACTTGTGGGGGAAAAAAGGAAAAATGCACTCCATATAATCTTTCTTTATATTGATGTAGTAGTAATTTCTCTATATTGCACTAATGGTTCAAAAGAGGGCCAATATTGTTTCATGAGAAGCTACTTCTCTGTGATATTTCTTATTGAGGCAATTCTAGGTTATTCTTTGGATTTTTTTATTGCATTTTCTACTGAACATGATAGGTTATAGTTTTATAGATACATCTATGTTCTTGTATGCCCCTTTTTTCACATGTATGTAGTCACACATACAAAAACGTATCTATTACCTTGTTGTGAATGTTTGGCAAAATATCTGCTGTATTTTTCACTCTCACTCTGCGTGTGGGAGGGGGGCTTTCTCCGTTTCTTTTGTGAATCTACTAGCCATCTTTCTTCCAACATGTTTAAGTCTGGGGTTGAATTTTGATTAGCAGCTGATATATTTGCTTCGTTTAATTCGCTGACAGCAAAGGCTTTGGAGTTGTTTTTGCAAGATCTTTGTGACAGAACGTACGAAATTACTCTTCAAAGGGGAGCTAAAACATTAAATTCTTCACACCTGTAAGAAATCTCACTCTTCTTTCCTTTTGGTGAGCTTTTGCAGTGGCTTAGTTGAAATTCAGGAGATTTGTTGCTTTGGTGTTATATTATCTAAAGGAACAAGTTTTTGTTTTTTGTAATATAGTCACTGTTTCAATAAGATTGTAAATTTTGCTGAGGAAATGAGAGCTATATATATTGATACTTTGGTTTACCTTAATTTGTAGTATTTGTTTAAATTCGTTATCTGCTGCTGTCAAACTTCGTGATCTTCTTATTGTTGGCTTACGAATATGCTTAAAACTACTTAAAACCTTTGGTAGGATTTCTTTATCTTGTCTTGTATGTTACTGTGCACGGTAAAGATTGTTGATATACTTGATCGTGATAATGCTATGTAGTTTCTGCCAAGCAGTTTGCAATCTTGCCTATTCGAATTAGGATCAGCTAAGTAGAAACCGTGTGTTTATTGATAGGATGACTTGCTATAGTAAGACTCCCAGGTCTTGCACCAAATAAGAGATAAATGCTAAGGATATGTCTGATTCTGATATGTTTTTTCTTTTGTCTTGTTGGATCCAGCTACACTCCTTTATATGATAGTTAGAAGAGATCTTTTATTTGAGCAACTTGCCATTTCCTATCTTTTGTATTATTTTTGTTAACTGTAACGAGTTTCTGTGATATGGGTCCTCTGGATGTCATTAGTAATAGTATGTCCTTATTCTTTCTCTGAGATTTCCAGAAAACAATGTGTGAAGACTTATAGTGCTTACGATTTCTTAACTGGTGTTGTCAACAAGGTACCAAACCTTGGTGGCATTGAACCTTGTGAAGATGACCGAGGAATATGCCGTAGAAGGTAACTTGCTTATAATATTCATTTTGATGCTAGTTTTGTGCCACCTATAGAAAACTAACCGCTAAAATGAACTCATAGGAAGACTCTACCACATGATGATGATCCTGAGGGCAATGAGGACCTTTCGAGGTGTTCCAAGATGGTATATATTGTTCTACTTGATTTCTGTTGTGAAGTAATAACTTGTTATTTTCCTGATAGCCGTCTTTACTCTGAGACAGGCTATGATGAATACTAATTTTAGCCCGAGAGGACGTGGTAGGGGTCGGGGTCGAGGTAGAGGTAGAGGAAGAGGGAGAGGACGACCACCAACAAGAGCAAGAGAGGTGGGATATGTTGCATGCGAGGATGACAGCAGCAACTTTGTTGAACACAATGAAGTCCCACTGGAGCAACCAACGCAACATGAAGAAGTCAAGGAAAATACTCATCAGAGTGTGCATCCTTCTTCAAATTCCGTGGTAGGGGAACCTGAAACATCAGTGGCGGAGGCTAAGCAAGAACCGCATTCTTGGCCTGTTACCGATGGAGTTGGCAGCATTGGCATAGAACCACCTAGATATGTACAATTAACCATGAAGATAGATGAGGACGAGGATTATGATAATGAGGATTAGGAAATTTGTCTAGTCTCTACTAACAAAGCAAGCTTGTTTGTAAATATTTCAGATATTCACCGCTTGTCTAGCTATTCTCATGGCCATCACCCTGATGAACATAGTCACACGAGTTGTATTATGCTTCTAGCGTCAAAGCATGTACGTTATGTATTTCCATCCATCTCTAGGTTTCTTAGGACAACAAAGACGCCAATGTCAGGGTAGTATTTACTTTTTTATGGAATTGTTATTAGTTGGTAAATTGGTTTCTATATCTCCAAATATTTTCACTTTAGGTATCTAATAGGATACTGCGTTAATAATGAACATGTGAAAGTAGTTGTTTAATCCAGAAAACAGTAGCAAAATTTTCTGATTATGAAGTCGCTTCATGGTTGGCGATTTATTGATGTTTGCTGTTGACTTTAGACAAAATTTATTTTCTGCATTTTCTCATTATGTAGTTGACTGGCCTTTTCTTTGAGATTCCAAAATTTTCATTATTAGAGGTTCAAATAGCAAGAAAGAACAAAAAAATGGGATCATGCTCATCCAGAAAGTTAAGAATTGCAGGACAAAGTGAACTCATAAAATGGTCCAATTGTGTCCCACTGGCACTTCATGCAAGCTTAATCTTATCAGATCGTCCATTTGCATTAGAATTTTGTTCACTGGCTAGACTAACTGGATGATCCTCCCCACCTCTTAATTCGAGAATCCGCTTTCATCGCCTGCCATGATTCATTACATTGTTAAAAGTCAAATCTGTATATGCCTGAGAGAGAGACAGAGAGAGAGAGAGGACCTCATTTTTCCAATTCGTAGTCACTGTGATGCTGACTATTATTATCGTCTGAAGAGTTACTCCAGTCAACATGCCAGTCCACATCCCCTGCATTTTCATCAGTGGACACAGTTCAAGGTCACAGAATTTCAACGAAAGAAAAGCACATAATCAAGGACTTAATTACCTTAACCCCTAAATCAAAATAAAATGCCAATAAGCACCCTACTGGAATCCCAACTGCATAATAACACCCCATATTTATGTAAGCCACCAACCACTGCCAGCCAGCTCCCACTGCAACACCTGCAATCCCCAAAAAATATCTAATCTCTCAAAGAAGGCGTCTTGTTTTGTTCCATAAGATAACATATTTTAACTTGCATCTGATCTGGTAACTCGTTAATGTTGGTTCAATCTAGCTCAGCTAATATGACCTGTTAGGACTGGCTGAACGCTGTTGAGGAGAAGTGTGAAGGCGAAGACCACTGCAAGGCTTGACACAGCCTTGACTACCTCAGGGCTATTTGTGAAGGGAACTCCATAAACATCTCTTAGAGCCAAGACCAGGGTGAAGAAGATGAGTCCCAGTGTCAATGACGACATGATGACGCAAATTATCGCGAATCTTGCAGCTCTTGGCCTTCCTGCTCCAAGCTCATTTGATATCCTAACACTATATCACAGAAACAATCGTTATATTCCTCTTCATACTCATTTGATCCCTTGGTTTATTCCGCTAATTTTAGAATCATTAAGTTAATGGATCAGTTTCTTATTAAGTGAATCATAATAAATTTTGAACTAATCATACAGGCTATCAACTATGAATAATTTTAAATTATGTGTTAGATCTTGAACTTAAATCATAATATATATTAATCTTATATGAGAGAGATTATAGTAGATAGAAGATTACACATCTTTATTACCTGATCGCAACGTTGAAACCGAAGAACACCATGAACTCCCAGCCATTGATGTTGTTGCTGCCATTGCAAGAGAAGCAAATATAATTATGAGCTCTAATAGATGATCAGCGAAAAAAACTGTGATTGTGCAGCTGCTCACCATATAGACACTGCAGCCACTGCTATTTGAGCATTCTTCAAATGCCCCACCAAGACTATAAGAATCATGTAGTACCAGAACTCAAGGCTGGTTACAAGCAATCCAAAGGACAAATCAATTTACAAAAACCTTAATTTGATCAATTTGAATGCTGCAACTAAGGATTTAAGTATCGGTTCATATAGATTTTATCGATTCGATCTAATATCGATATACATCAATGTATTTAAAACCTTGGTTGCAACTATTCATACTCACCACAGCATTATTCCGGAGCCAATGGAGAGGCAGGCGAAGGACCCGAGTCCCCTAAACGCGTCCCAGCTGAAGCCATTCCAGGCGCCGGGGCAGTTTCCCATGGCAATGTATCCGAACTGGGCGAGCACGATGAACCACCAGGCGAGGTTGAGCGAGGTGGCGGCGCCGGCGAGGCCGAGGCCTAGGCGGACGATTAGGAGCCAGCTGAGGGCGACGTGGAAGGCGAGGGCGACGGAGGCGATGACGGCCATGACCAGGACCTTGCTCTGCGACTGGAGGAACTTGGAGATGGGGAAGTTGAGGGCATAGGCGAAGAGCTGTGGGATCATGTAGCGGGAGAAGGTGCCGGCCAGAGCGGCGATGGCAGGATCCTGCTTGAAGAAGCGGAGGACGGGCTCGGCGAATAGGTACACAGGGAGGATGCAGGCGCAGGTGGCGAGGAGGATCACCCACGACCGCTGCATGTACACCCCCAGCATGTGCAGCTGCTTCGCGCCGTACGCCTGCCCGCACAACGTCTCCAGTGCGCTCCCCATACCCATCTATCAGTCAACCATGTTCACGTAGGTGAGAGAGAGAGAGAGAGAGAGAGAGATGAAACAATGAAGTATTTGAGAACCATGATGCCGAAGGCGAGGCCGGCGATGACCATGTTCTCGGTGGAGACGGCGTCGAGTTCGAGGGTGGTGAGGTGGCCGGCAAAGATTTGGGTGGTGGCGCCGAGGGAGTAGCGGCAGATGGAGGTGAAGATGGACGGCCCAGCCAAATACCACAGCCGCTTGTTCTCCGCCGCCCACTGCCTGACCAACTGCCCAAAGCTCCTTATCTCCTCCATATCTTCCACCTTCCCTCTCCCAATCAGCAACGCCTCTTCCACCCCATCTTCCCTCGCCGCCATCGATTTCCGCTTCCTCTTCTTCTTCCTCCTCTCTCTCTCCTCTACTTCTTTTCCTCCTCCGCCACATATATTTATATTTATGTATGAACTCTGGCACATTTTTGTGACCTTATAATGAGACGTGATCAACTTGTTAATTCTTCAAAAATATAATTATATGCTTATTATTTTGTAGACCCCAATTTAATCTGAAAATGAAGAAGATTTATCATATTTTTATAACGATGACGTATCGATAGGAATGGCTGCCGGAATTTTTCTCCAATAGTCTGCCGCGTAGGCGTGGAAGTGTGAGATTAAAATAGATTCGCGTCATTTTTCGTATCAGGAAAAAATTTTCTCGGCAGCAAAACTTAAGCAGCATTTTGATAATTTTTCTATAATTTTTTTTTAATTTTTTAAAAAATGATCTATACAATCTATCTAATGCTATTAATATTAAGATATTATATATAAGATATTTTATATTATATATACTCGTTAAATATCTTAAATAAAATTATATACTAAATATAGTGAATAATATTTTTATTTTTTATGTAATTTTATTTAAGATATTTAACAAGTATTCATGATCTAAAATATTCTAATATTAATATCATTAGATAGTTTGATTATATAGATTATTTTTAAATTTTTTTTTTTAAAAAAAAAATTAATAAAAAATTAATAATGCTACTTTAAGTTTTCCGAAAATTTTTCTCGTATGAGAAGGAACCGGAAAGCATCAAAAGCGAATTAATCGGTCAACGGCTGCACCCGCCACGGGAAATTATCAAAAGGGCATTAATTAATTAATTGTATCGTGATCACAACAAAATCATTGCCAGCATGTGGCAGCGCAGGTCTGCTGCTCCCTCTGGCAAATCGACAGGCGACGGCATGTTTGGAAGGATTTAGGTGTGTTTCCTTGCGGATAGAAAATTAGAAGGAAAAAGGAAATAGAATGAGGGGAGGAAAAAGCAATGGAGAGAGAAAAAATTAGACTCACAATATGATACACTCTATCACAAATTCACATGCGGACATATATGGGGAAAAAACTTTGCAACAGCCTGTCTGTTGAAGTCGACTTCAGCAAACGGGAGATCAGCCGTTCGATCCGGGCAGCACCAATCTTAAAGGCATCTTAAGTAATGAAACGTAAAGGCATCGCAGCCGTCCGATAAAGTGATCAAATCCAAACCTTAATTAATGAAACGTTAGATAATATGGTTTTTTCCTCCAACGGCTCTCTCTGCCGCGATCATCTCTTCCCCTTTCCCTTTCCGATTGCTCTCCTAGAACGCTTCCATCCTCGCGATTCCTTCACTGAACCCCCTTGACGACGCCACTCAACGTCCGACGCCACTCAACGGTCCGGCTGGCATTGTCGAGGTCAGCCCTTGACGACGCCAATCAACGGTCGACGTACGAGGCATCTCTGAGGAACGACATCACCGAGGCACTATCGTCGATTGTATCCAGCCAGAACCAAGTCATTGTCTCCAGCCAGCAGCACCAAAGGGTCTGTTTGGGCGAGATCAATTGCAAATTCGACGTTCGACATAAAGAACTTCTATACATAAATCAACCTACATTTGTGGAGTTTGTGGTATAGATGCATTTATATTTGATCTAAATATTAATTAGTTGTTAATACATTTTTTTCTACCAACATATATTTAGGTCCAACAATGGATTTAAATAACATTATGACATCATCAAGTGGGTCGGCACCATTAAAGAAAATACCAGAACCCGAACAAGTATGCTTACTTAATATTATATGGTTTTTGTTTATATGTTGAATACTTAAAATAGATTATTTGTATTAGGAAAATTTTGGGAGCCCTTCAAATGAACCAAAAATTGGTATGGAGTTTTTGAATGAAGAGGAAGCTTATGCATTTTATAATGAATATGCAAGAAGAATGGGGTTTAGCATTAAGAAATATCATGTTGGGCGTCGGAAGGATAGATCTTCAAAGTTTCAAAGTTTTGTTTGCAGTAATCAGGGCACTAAACAAATAGATAATAGACATGTTACCAAGAAGCCTCAATCTAATTACAGAACTAACTGCATGGCTCGTGTTGAATTCAAAATAGATGTGAATGATGTATGGAAGTTAAGTCGTTTAGAGTTGAAGCACAACCATGAAATGACAAGTCCTAATAAAGTTCATTTGTTGAGGTCACATAGAAAGATTCTACCGTATCAACGTGCCATGATAGAGCAAATGAGTATGTCTAGAATGAAGGCAACACAAATATTTAATTTTTTTTTGTCTGTAACTAATACTTCTCCTGATGTTGGATTTATTAGAAAAGACAGCAACAATTTGATTAGCAGAAAAAAAAGGAAAAAGTTACAAGTGAAAGAAGCACAAGGGCTTCTTGAATATTTAAGAAATAGACAAATATCAGATCCTACTTTTGTTTATGCTATTCAATTGCATGAGACAGGAGAAGTTGCTAATCTATTTTGGCCGGATGGTAAATCCATCATTGATTATGCTTATTTTGGGGACGTTGTTTCGTTTGACACGACATTTCAAACTAATAGCCATGAAATGTCATTTGCCCTTATTCTTGGAATTAATCATCACAAGCAGACAATTTTATTTGGGGCTACCTTACATTTTGATGAAAGTGCAGATTCATTTATTTGGTTGTTTAATACTTTTTATCCAGTAATGTCTGGAAAAGAACCAGTGACAATGTTTACCGATCAATCTGCTGCTATTTCCAAAGCAATAAAACAAGTTTTTCCTACCACTAGTCATAGATTATGTTTGTGGCATATTTTTATGAATGCGACAACCAATTTGAGCAATTTGATTCATAGTACACCTGCTTTATTGTCGGACTTAAAAGCCTGTGTTTATGAACGGACTAGTGTATAGAAGTTTGAGTTGTTGTGGGAAGAGTTCATGAACAAGTACAACCTACACGAGAATAGTTGGATTCAAAATTTTTATAAAATTTGAAAGAAATGGGCTTCTATGTACCGTGTGGATTCATTCTGTGCTGACTTCACTACCACCCAACGGAGCGAGAGCATGAATTGTAAGTTCAAAAATTTTTTTAAGAAAAAATTAACACTGTTGCATATTTTCGTGAGAAAGAAATTTATGAAGATTTTTGGTCTAGAAATAGCAGTCCAGTTTTACAAATGGTTGATATGACAATGTTAGAGGAAACTGCTGCACTTTATACAAGAGTTATATATACAGAATTTGCTAAATAATTTTCTAATCAACTGTTATTTACATGTGAACTATGCAACTGTGATGGTTCAGAGCAAACATATATGCTAGCATCTAAACGTAGGGAGCAATCTTATTTTGTCGTATTTAACACCATTTCATTGACAGTTGATTGTGAATGTAAAATGATGCAATGTTATGGTATTTTATGTTCACATAGTTTAAGAGTGTTGACCCACAACAATATCCTAAATTTGCCTACACAATATGTGTTAAAGAGATGGACGAAATATGCAAAAGGTGGGATCAGTTCTAGTGTAAGTGGTAAGAAAATGGATTCCAATGGGAAAGAAAGGTTATCATCATTGTATACCCGTGTTTGTCAAAAATCATATGCATTATCAACAAAAAGTATGAACTGTCGAAAAGACCTTGAGATGATTGATGGTGCAATTGATAATATAACGTCGATGGTGGAGCATGCAATTATAAATGACGTCGAGGATGATAATGTTGAAATATATAGTAATAATGTGGTCACCAGGCCAAACATTACAATTAGGCCACCTCCGATTAAAAAGGGACCTAAGGAGAAAAGGAGGAAAAGCATGCTTGAAAGGATACCGAAGAAGAATTCAAAATAAAAAACAATACTGTGTAGTCCCGAAGTTATAGCAACAGAGTATGAAAGATTTAATAATGAGATGGTTGAGTCACATGTAATTGCTTGATTTAATTTATGTTTCATATTGTTCAATGTCTATTATTCACTTCTCTCATACTTTAGCTTTGTTTGTAGGAATCACACATGCACATGATGAATCCCCAGATGGATGTATCGTTCATGCAATTGCTACTCTCTAGGTCAACCCTAAACCAGGTATGTGAGGTTTACAAATGCTGAATTATGTTGGTTTATATTCGAGTTGATGACACTAGTGTTACTGTTGATTTCTTGCAGCATCAACATCAACATCAGCCAGAAGAAAGGTCCGCTGCTACTAGTAGGAGACTTGACTTTGATCGGATGCCGTAGTACAATATGTGTTATTTAAAATGTTTAATGTAACCAATGTAAACTTAGTTGAATGTACTTTGACGACCCGTGCGATATTTAATGTATTTTGATTGGTATTTGTTATTAACTAATTATGATTGTATGTTTTATTGCAAATGCTGAATTATGTTTGTATGGTTGTATTGGTTTTTGTGATAGAACATGTTATTTATGTATTAACTTAATTGGTATTTGTTATTAACTGATTATGATAGTTTCCGTCTTATGACCTTGTCTGGTAATTTGGTAAGAAATGTCAATGTACAACAGGATATCGAGCATTTATTAAGGTCACCTCTTGCCAATTTTTTAGCTTAATAACTTGATTTTCTACCTTATTAACTTGATTGTCTACCTTATTAACTTAATTGTCTACCTTAGTTACTTGATTTTCTACCTTATTAACTTAATTGTCTACCTTAGTTACTTGATTTTCTACCTTAGTTACTTGATTTTCTACCTTAGTTACTTGATTTTCTACCTTAGTAACATGATTTTCTACCTTAGTAACTTAATTGTCTACCTTAGTAACTTGATTTTCTGCCTTATTAATTTAATTGTCTACCTTAGTAAGTTGATTTTCTACCTTAGTAACTTAATTGTCTACCTTAGTTACTTGATTTTCTACCTTAGTAACTTAATTTTCTACCTTAGTAACTTAATTTTCTACCTTAGTAACTTAATTGTCTACCTTAGTTACTTGATTTTCTACCTTAGTAACTTAATTGTCTACCTTAGTAACTTAATTGTCTACCTTAGTTACTTAATTGTCTACCTTAGTAACATGATTTTCTACCTTAGTAACTTAATTGTTTACCTTAGTAACTTAATTGTCTACCTTAGTTACTTGATTTAAGATTGTAGTATCTTCAATTATAGTATTTGATAAAGAAACAAAATTATATACAGATTGACAATATTAAAAGTTTACCTTCTCCTCTTGGAGCAACTTTATATATTCTTTTAAGATTGTATTTTCCGCTTCAAGAGCCACGATCTTTTCTATCAATTTGTCAATGGTCTCTTTCATTTTATCCTATTATACACAAAAATAGGAATGCTTAGTTTTCATTATAGGGGTTAATAATTTCTTATATTTTTTAAATATATAACTGAATACTCATCTTTTCACCTGGGGAAATGTGCGGTGGAGCATATGGGGTTGAGAAATGTTTTGGGGAGCTAGACATGCTAGATGTAAGAAACAAATGCTCCTCTTCAGCAGCTGGGACCAATTCATTTAATATATGCAATTGAGCAACTTAGGTCAAAATAATATGTAAATAAATTTTCTACCTTATTACATTACTAACTCGTACCATATGTTCAACTACTTTTTCCATTGTTTTGCTCAACGTAGAATTTCTTATAAACTTCACATTAGCCCATCTAAAGATCCGAGGGTATACATCCTTTTGAACAACATCTGTGCTAGATGTATGCTCATAAAACCAAATCTAAAACATCAATAGGTAAATCACATCAATATACAAATGTAATACCACTTACAAAATTAAATATAATAATTCATAAATGGAACTTACATTCAGTAAAATTGTGCATCCCCTGATACTGCTTGAGCTGATGTTTTTTGCCTTATTCAATTCATTTATTATAAATCTATATATAGCTTCAGCCCAATTATATTTATTTATTTCATTAATATCATCTATATAACTAACTAGACTATTAGGAACACTATAACCTTTTTTGCAAAAAAGAAATGTACAAAATACGTAAAATAATACTAATTTCTTTACTCTATCATGATCTAAGTTTTCATGTAAACTACAAGCATGTTTTATTTTTTTCTCTAGCGCATCGTGCTTTATATAGGCATCTTGGAATTCTTCAATGAAGAAAACAGATGGGCCTAAACCATTTTCTAAATTAATAAACTCACATTGGACTTTTAATCCAAGGATGAGTGCTACATCATTTAAAGAGAATTTTATTAAATTTTAGTTAATAAAAAAACTATTAATATCTCCATCCCAATTTTTAATTAAATACCCTAAATTAATTGCATCCAACTTAATGTCAGGACAATCCCAAAAATGGACAAACGGTGTGTTGTACAAAAAGTTTTCTTCAATTCT
This sequence comes from Costus lasius, assembly GCA_027563935.2. Classification (NCBI taxonomy): domain Eukaryota; kingdom Viridiplantae; phylum Streptophyta; class Magnoliopsida; order Zingiberales; family Costaceae; genus Costus; species Costus lasius. Next base: position 19,671,655 of record CM050447.1, on the reverse strand, counting down.
ACAAATATTACTAAGTTCTTTGAAAAAAATATTCATTCTATTTAAACTACACCTACTATGTATTACCCTACTTAATCTTTTTTTACTTTCATTACTCATTTTTAAAAATTAATCACCTGCAAAAGAACAATTGCATTGTTTAGTCAGCTATTCAAACAAACAAGCTTACCCAGGATTCCATGATAAGGTGGATATTGAATTTTTAGGCAACATAGTAGAAAGCCATACAAATTTAACAATGCTATAAACTGAGATAAAAAAAGGCAAACTATATGATCAATAGAGACTGTTTTAATTACAGAGATATAAAGATCTTCAGACGAGTTCTGCATGTTATTTAGACTGTTTTAGTTACTTTTCTTTGTCAATAGAAACTAAAGTGGATTATAATAAACTATAGGATCAACTGAGGAAAAAAAAAGGCAAACAACCGAGGTCAAATACAAATCTTCTCTAGTTTTTGGACACCACTACAAATTTAACAATGCTAAAGAGAAAGTAATATCTTAGGTGGATTTATGTGTGTTCTTTAAGCCGCTTTTAGGTAGCTTTCTTTGTCAAGCTGAGAAATTATCTACAATGATCTAACGAGGTAAAAGAACCAATCATGAAGCAGTATGCCCAATCTATGCAGCATGACGAAGTACACCTTCCTGAGCTCTATCTTTCCTTGAATCCTCTTCAATTTCCTCTCATAGTCTTGTGGATCCATATTGGAAGATGCTGGTATCAAAGCCTATCCAACACCTCAAACACCGAAGCCACTACAGTTGCTCCCTTCGCCAGATCAGATGTCATGCTGCCGGCCTCGGCTATCACCTTGCCAATGCTCACCAAGATGAAGAATGTCTTGAACACGGACCGGCGGATATCTTGCTGGACTGCGCCAACTTCCCCCCGTACCAGAAGTCCAACGCCCACGAGAGGAAGGAGAGGCACGACGAGTTTTGGGGCGCTCGGAACGAGGACGTGAAGGGCAGCCGGGCAATAGCAACCGTTTGATCAAATAATATACACATGTCATCGTGTAAGTGACTGCCGCTTGGATGATTTTAGGCGCATGCATGCGCTAGAAAACGCACCCCTGTTTGGGGGCGCGTTTTCTCCGCGGCCCCCTCCGCTTAAAACCCGATAAACGGGTTGTTTAAATTTCATATTAAAAAAAAAAAAATTTTAATTTTTTTTTTTAGAAATACTCTACTCCTTATAATCTATCCAATGGTATTAAATTTAGGGTATTTTAGATTATATACATGTATGAAATACCCTATACAAACTCTATACAAATTTATATATAAAATATTTTTTTGTCTTATATGCAATTTTGCATAGGGTATTTCATACATGTATATAATCTAAAATACCCTAAATTTAATACCATTGGATAGATTATAAGGAGTAGAGTATTTCTAAAAAAAAAAAATAAAAATTTTTTTTTTTAATATAAAATTTAAACAACCCGTTTATCGGGTTTTAAGCGGAGGGGGCCGCGGAGAAATTTTGTCCCCTGTTTGGCGGAGAAAAATTCTAAGTGGACCGTCCGCTTAGAATTTTTAAACGGTCGCCTCTTCGTTTTAGGTGAAAATAAATCTAAAAATAAAAATAAAAGATGAAGAAATAATCTACATGATTTAAGTTTTCCAATGATACCAATATTATGATGAAATTTTTTTTAAAAATGATATAAATTCACATTTAAAACACGTAGATCATTTAAAATATATAAATAATTAATATTTTTTCTATTATGTTTTAAATGTAAATTTGTATCATTTAAAAAAAATATCATGATATTGGTATCATTGGAAAGCTTAAATCATGTAGATTATTTCTTCATCTTTTATTTTTATTTTTGGATTTATTTTGACCTAAAACGAAGAGGCGACCATTTAAAAATTCTAAGCGGACGGTCCGCTTAGAATTTTTCTCCCTGTTTGTCCCCGTCTCGATGCAAACGTCGGGGCCAAACAGGGCCATAAACTCACGTGTTTGGCAGTGGGTGAAAATGGCAGGCGGACAGCCACAACTGTGGTGGTTCTGGGCCTTCTGGCAGTGGGTAAAGCAAAGAAAAAAAATCTCCTGGCATGAGTTGTAGAGGCTAAAAAAAATATATTATGATGATAAATCTATTTAGAGCTATCCAACGATATTAATATTATCGTGAATGAAATCTTTTATGATGAAAAAAGAATTATATAATATATAATATTTTATTATTTTTTATTGTTAAAGATATCATAAAATATAGTAGAATATTTTATATTTTTTTCTCATCATAGTAGATTTCATTCACGATGATATTAATACTATTGAATAGCTCTAAGTGAGTAGATCATCGTAGTATTTTTTTAGATATGTTTGGGTCAAATTTTTAGCACCCTTCTATTCTTCAAAAAGAAGAGTCTCTTCACAGGTGTTTTTCTCAAAGCAAAGTAGGCAGGAGCTCCGGTGACTATAAAGGGAGAGAGTGTCGTGGGGGAAGAGTAACGGTAAGGGGGGAGGTCGATATAGAAGGAAGAGTAACAGTGAGGGAAGCTCAACGTCGAGGGAGGCGTAGCAGCAGAGAAGGAAGGAGATGTGGTTAAATTCGGCATGAGCAAAGAGATTCGATGAGAGGGCGACGATGTGGACGAAAGGAGAGGTCGATGCGGGGCAATACAGACAAGGGGGACAACGAAGGGCAATGCAAATGAGGGAGAATGACGAGCGTCGACGTTTGACTTTTTTTTTTCTTCTCCTTCATCTTTTGCCTGATTTTAATCGAACAAAAAAAAAAGAACACTATATACTACTTTTTCATCATTGCAAACTAATAGGTCGAAACGACAGAAAATTATGCTTTCTCTCCTGTTTTCTCCTAATCTCTTTTGGTCTCCGAAGATAGAACTCAACTATTTTGTGGAGTACATCAGAACAGAATTGAAAGAGACACTCCAGCCACACGGAGAGAAAACAGAATTTTAAAAATTACATGAGCTTTGCAAAAAGAACAATTCCTGCAAGAATGGCTCAAGTTCAATATAGAGGATTCTCCAAAGAACACAAGACGTAATGATAAATATTGGGAATGCAATCTCAGTACACCTTAAAATCAAGACGTAATGATAAATATTGGGAGTGCAATTTCAGTACACCTTAAAATTGTTAAGAACAAAAAAATTTTGGCAGCTGGGTACCCAACTTTCGTATCTGCAGTTGGGTACCCTAATCATTGAGACACGAATCTAAAAGCTGTAGTGGGAAAATTAATGCGAAGTCAATTTCATGATGCGACAGTCAACATTCACGATTTATTAACTCTTATCTAACCCTAGTTTAGATTAACTTTCACGCTTCTGGTCAACTCACACGAAAAAAACATAAGTTAGGGCAGAGGGCGGAAGAGTTATTGCAACGCTGGCGGCAGAGTAAACTCGGTAGGCGGTTTGTTGGAGGAAAAGGTGAGGGGGGACCGTAGACTTTTACTCTCCGGTCACTTTTCGCGTAGCCGCTGCCGTCCTTGCGGCCCTCTACCACCGCTTCGCCCGCGGCCGCACCAGCCCTATCGTTCCCTCCCTGCCGCCTCATCCGGCCGGCCTGCTGCGTAAGCTCAGTTACGTCCATCTCCGCTGCGCCACCGCCTCTTTCGCCCCCTCCCACCGACTCGGCCATGGCGGCTTCGGCCCCGTTTTCCGCAGCGTCCTCTTTTCGGGCGAGGAGGTCGCGGTCAAGCTCATGGACTCGTACGGCTCTCTCCAGGGCGAGCTCGCACTTGCCTCTAAGATCCTGTCCGTTGCAACCTCCGACGCGGCCGTTGTCCCAGCCATCGGCTACTGCTCTGACGATGACTACCGCAGCAGATGTTGGTGGAAATGGTGGAGGCGGCGCGAGCCGGGGGATCAGGTGGAGGAATCAGATGCAGCGGTTGTTTCCAGGGCAGTTCCCGGCCGGAAGCTCCTTTTGGTGTATGAACTAATGCACAACGGAAGCCTCTAGGATGCGCTGTTGGACCGACGGTGCCTAGAGCTGTTGGACTGGAGCCGGCGGTTTGCGGTGGTCTTCGACGTCACCTGTGGCCTCAACTTCCTCCACTCGGCCTGCGATCCACGAGTGATACACGGCGACATTAAGCCTAGCAACATACTCCTCGATGCTCGCCTCTTGGCCAAGATCGCCGATTTCGGCCTCGCACGAATTAGTTCGTCTTTGCCGGAGGATCAAATCCCCACGGACGAAACCTGCTGTCCTAATTTATATTTTTTTTGTGTGAGTTGACCAGAAGCGTGAAAGTTGACTTAAACTTGAGTTAGATAAAAGTTAATAAATCGTGAACGTTGACTGCAACATCGTGAAATTAACTTTGCATTAATTTTCCCGCTGCAGTTTTTAGATTCGTGCTTGAATGATTAGGATACCCAACTGCAAATACAGCACTTGGTACCTAAATTTTTTCATTAAGAACGAGGGCACCATTTCCAGCAGTGGCCTCATCCACCATCAATGTCATTGATGGTGGATGGGGCCACCTTAAAGGCCCTTGTCGCTACATACAGAGCTTCTCTCAATCAAAACTGTATCTAATTCTTATATAGCAAGCAAGTCTTACCCAAGAATATAAAGATGAAGATTGACTGCTACAAACATTTATAATACGAAGTCTAATGATTCAGCCTTAAAACCTCAAGGAAAAAAAATAAGAGGAAAAGAAAATATGTAAGAGGAGAAAAATTAATCACGTGTGTTTCACATGATTAATTCTCTTCCCAAGCAGCGAAAGCGAGTAGGCTATGGCTGAAGGGTGACGATAGCGAGGGACGGTGATGGCGAGCACGCTGTGGCTGAAGGGCAACAGTGGCAATAAATGACATGGACGGTGAGGGCGGGTTGGATGGCAAGGGCGAGTGGTGTGGACAGCGAGGATAAGCAGGTTGGACTGCGAAGACGGGTGAGCATGGATGGTGAAGGCAGGTTGGACAGCAAGGGTAAGCAGGCTGGATGGTAAGAGCGAGCAGGTTGGATGGCGAGGGCAGAAGAGCATGGACGATAATGGTGGACGAGCGGCGTGGACGTAAGGATTTTGTTCTTTTTAGTTATTCACAAGATTTGGCTAGAATACAAAACAAGAGAAAAAAAGAGTTTTTATTCCCTCCACTCTGCTTGACCTCTAATTTTCCCTCCATGCTGGAAAATTCTTTCCTTCCCCGTCTCCTTCTAAAATAACACAGCGTTACAAGGTTAAAAAATCTAAAGAGAGATAAACTTCCTAATTCCAAATTCACGAGGATAAAAATAAATTATATTCCTAGAACAACAGATAAGCTGCTGGCTGTCAAATCATGCAAGATTAACAAAATCATCTTACTTTTGGTTAGAAAATTAGTCTCACTGGCACTATTTTCCATTAGATGTTAGATATAAAATAAAACATTCCCTTTTATAGTAAATAGAAATTTTTTTTAGACAAGTAATTGATAAAGACAATACCAAATACCAATCTAATTTTTGTTCGTATTTTTAACCATAAAAATCTTTTCCGATTGAATTAACTAATATTTTTATTTTAATTTCTTTTAAAAAAGGTCGAGTTGTACAAGTATAGGTAAACATTAAACGAGTAAAGTTGCTTTATATTTTACAAAAAAATTATTAATAAAATGTTATAAAACACATAAAATTTAATAATTTCTCTATTTTACACAGTTTCTGTTGATTTGAAGTAAAAGCAATATTATAATATGAATCTTAGACAAAATTAATAAATAATATATTTCCATGAGTTCAGCTTAATAAAAACTAAATTATTTTTTAAAAAAAATTAAAACAATAATAATAGGCCAAAGTATTCAAGATAAAATTGAACCGAACCATAAATTGGAGTTTTATTTTTTTTGGATTAATCCAAAATTTTGTCGGCATTCCATTTTCATGACTAAAGCTAGCATACTTTTTTTTTATCAATGAAATAAATCCAAAATTTTGCTGAGGAAATGAGAGCTATATATATTGATACTTTATTCTTCTTTGCCCATTCAAATTAATCCGAATAGGTATATATCGTTCACCCCATGTTATTCTACATTAATTCACCGAGTCAAATAAAAAATTATCGATCGGTAATTTATCAAATTTATTGATTTACTGAGTGATAATTTTAGCAAAGTACTAATTTTAATTATTATAATACTATATTTTTTATATAAATAATTTTTATTTTAAAAATCAATAAAATCGATCAATAATTGCAATCGCCTAAGGCTAGCAGGCCATGATTTACTATGTTGGTAAATTATCGAACCAATTTTTTTTTTACTGATACAATTACAAAAAATTGAATAATAAAAAAGTTTATTAAACCAATTCTATCAAAATTTCTAAATTGATTTACCGAATTTTAATTAGTAAAACCACTAAATACCGATTTTTCCTCCCCCTACTTGAGTGGTTGAATTGATTGAAACCAACTTGTACTATTTGTCTTTTCTTTTCTTTTCTTTTCTTTTTTTTGTCTTTTCTATTTTGGTCTGCTCTAATAGGATAGACTGAGAAACAGTCATCCGTGGGAATTATATATATTATTTTATTCTTAGTTTCCACATTATTTTTTTTTTATTTCCATGTGGACCATGTTCACGTGATTCCAAAAACGACTTTAAATTTGTCCTCCCGTGTCTCCCAAAGAGAAAACAAGTCACCTTAGCGACAAATTATGAAATTTTTTTTTAATCTTTATCTCTTAATTTCCAGCCTGCCAAAGAGAAATGGACAAATTTTGGAAAAAGAAGATCATGACATTTGATTCTCTTGTTGGCAAAAGATGCACGGTGAATCAATCAATAACCCTTGACTCGTCAAATTTGTCACTTATCAGGAGGAGTTCTAATCCTTCTAGAACAAAGTCTTCAGTCCATCGTTACAGCTTCTAGCTGAATTCCACCTTCTTGATTGCCTCTAAGGTTTAGATATCATCCGTACCAATCGATCTATCACTACTCATACTGATACAGATCGGTGTAGTCGATTCAGCTTGAGAAGTGGCTCCCGTAGGATACATTATAGTTGTCACCGATTAAAGAAAGCTAAACAGTCTCGTACTGAAAATTATGAAAAATGTTTGTATGTTTAAATATTCTCTTGCTATGATCATAATACTAATATTTAAAGTTTCTCATCTTCTTGAATCCTCAAGACTACTTCTCAATTGCGAGAAAGTTGTGATTTTATAATTTTGCCTAATGGATTACAGTTCTGCTTCTATAATTTCTTCCAACACCTTCTTCATGATCTTGTTCAAATCAGTCAGTACTAATAAACTAGTTATTGATCAAACCAATATATATTGCTTCAATAGTCTATGAATCGACTGCTTTAGTGGTATCCACCTTTCGAATTTCTGTGTTCTCCAGCATTTCCACTGGCTCCACTTCCATCTGCTTCCACCCTTCCACCGGCTTCTACTTTAGCTTCATCTGGTTCAGCGCCACCAAGATCTCTATTTGTGTCGCCTTCATCACTACTGTTGCTTACTTCTTCAATTGCTTCACCTCCTTCACTGTATGCTTGCCCTCAGTTGGCTGTGGCCTACTAGTCCATGAATTTTTTCAATAGCATAAAATAGTTCTTGTCTCACGCCGCCATCAACAGCAAGAACGCCAGGACAATGGTCGGAAGGGTCAAGTTGGAAGTTAAATAGCGCACTTGTGCTCCCAACTAAGCTTAGAAGCCACTTACGATGAAAGGAGGCAAAGAGAGCTATGCAATTGGCCACGATGAAATTGATCATCTTATACCAGCACAAACTAGTCACATCATTCAATGCATATCAACTTTCTAAACCTTGAGGCGTTTTCAAAGGACTCATTTAGTGCACTAATCAGCCGTAGCAATACTCTGAGTTTACGCAGCTTTATATGTAAGTTTTAAAAAAGATGAAATCAATAAAGCCAACAGCAAGATTGTCATATGAGACTCACTAAGCATCTCATAGTTATTATTTTGCTAAATGGTATTGTGAGCTTAAAAGAATAGCTTTTTTCTCTTGTATACACAAAAGCCACAACCCTAGTTTTTTTCTACGAGTCCCATAGCCATCTACTATTTTCTCCTTTAGCCATCTACTAACCATTGTTCAAGTTCATCCCATGTTCAACTAAGTTGTTTCAACCTTAGCTTAAAAGCATTTCACTGGTGGTTTTTTTTTTACAAGCGCAAAGTTGATTGGTAGAGTAAATGCTTTCTAGAGCCTATTATTACACATTGTCTCGCTCATCCATTGTCACTTTGTTGCAAATTCTTTGTGTCAATTTCATAGTTATTGTTAGGTGGTGGATTGTCTTTTCATGATTAATGGTGCTGGGTTATTAGAAGGTGATTCTTTGTACTGAAAAGAAGGGTGGTGATTGAGTGTTCTAGCTAACGGCATCAGACTATTCAAAGAAATGTCTAGATTTCTGATTGTTTTGATTTTTTTTTTGATGAAATCAAGAAAATAATGATATAATTTAGATTGTTTTAAACTAAAGAAGGCAAACTGAAAATTTTGAAACTACGTATCTAAACCGAAGTGGTGCAACAAAGCAAGATTAATCCAAAAACCACAGCCATTTATTTAGAATTACTAACAAGAGACCAATTGTTACTCTACAGTTTACAAGCCATTTAAATTCATTCATTATTTTTCTGAAACTGTTTTATATACTATTTTGAATCTTGAATTGACTGCTCAACTACTCTTAAATGTCTCATTAAGTTGGCTATTCATCCTCTTCTTAGGACAATGTGTTGGAGGTATGTCAGGTACATATTCATGTAGCTGCTGACAAAGCTCAATTATTAATGAAGACAATCTCTGATCTTTGAGCAACGGGAATTGGTAGCTTGCTGAGATTTGATGAACGGTTTGTACTATATTGTAGTGTAAATGTTCATATGGTTGGAGTAGCAGGCTGATGCCTGCTGGATCACACTTATGGACGTTCTGTGTTGATACTTTGTACATCTGAGAAATAGTTGTCGAGGATGGAAATACTTTAACTATTAAGGTGCTCAATGCAGTTCCATTTTATAATTGTTTCTAAGGCTAACGATGAAAACACTAGAACTAGAATGATTTCAAATTCTCAACCAGATCAAATGAATCAAATAAGATCCTTGAAACTACTACTACCTTGCAAGGCTACTTGTTTTGCAACTTATGCTTGTCGTCAGTTGCTGAATATCAAAATATTTAGCAGAAGCTAGATCATAGTATAGTTGACCTGTTGTGGCCAGAATGATTCTAAGTATGGCATCTGCATAATGGACATGAATTGTGCCAGGTGAGCCAGATATCAATGCAAGATAAGTGAAATGTGTGCTGACATTGTGGCAAAATCCTGGCTATTTCACCAAAGTGGAAGTCCTGAAAGGGAGAAAAGTAGCCAGTTAAGTCATAAACCATTTTGCATTACAAAACTTAAGCAGTGGAAGGCTCACCTGAAGGCAGACTGCACAATTGATCCTTTCATTTCTTCCATCTACATTGCTCTCCATCTGAATCCTGAACTTGGGTATCATTTCAACTGAACTTGGGTATCATTTCTTCCATCTACATTGCTCTCCATCTGCACAATTGATAATGGCATTCTTGAATGATCCAATACTCATATTTTTTTTAGTGTATAAATCATTTGAATGGGCTTTTAGAGAAGATCAACTTTGCCTACATCAGATAGGCAGGTAGGTGAATTTGTATCCAATAGAAAAATCTATAGGTTCATTTGTTGGAGTGATTGTTTTAATTTCTTCAAATTGGATATCTCTACAATCATTAAGTCTGTAGGCCAACTCAACATTAAGGATACCATCACATACTAATATCCTTCAAAACTTCTGATTGACTAAATTTCTGTCCCATTAATCATCGTAGATAACATTGAGTGAACAGGTAAGACTCCAACTAATGGAGGAGAGAAGCTCGCCTTGATTCCAACCCACCTACATGTGCAAATACTATCGGAAGAGAAATGAATTCCGATCTACCTACACGTACCAATTAATAATTGAGGGAACAGGTGATCATCCTGGATGCAAGATATTTTTTGCAAATTACATCCACAATAATGATAAAAAAAGAACAAAAGAAAGGGCATAAATGCGCGTCTACTCAAGTAATTTATATGGCGCTGAGTGAAAAAGAAGGCAACTGAATCAAAGTCGGCACGGCGTCGCTTCGATTGCTTTCCAACTCTGTGCCCTTTGTCCAAGCAGAAATTGATGAAGAACGCCAATGGCGGCTGCCACGCCCATAAAGACATCGTCTCCTCGCTTCCAGCCCTGGAGCTAAGCGCATACCTTTGGCCACTCCGAAAGTACCAAGGCATTTGGTTGCCTGAGTTCGCCGTGGCTGGCACCATCAACATCCAGCATCACTTCAAGGCTCGTCCCACCGACATCCTCCTCTCCAGCTATCCCAAGTGCGGCACTACCTGGCTTAAAGCCCTAACTTTCGCCACCCTGACTCGGGGACAGCACTCTTTCACCAGCCACCCTTTTCACCACCTCAACTCCCACGAGTGCATGCCGCTCATCGAGAAGGAGTGTCACGACCTCGAACGTCTCTCCCAAATCAACGCCGTGGAGGCGCCTCAGCTACTGAGCACCCACTTGCCATTCCAAATGCTGCCCGAGTCGATCAAGAGTAGCAGTTGCCGTATAGTTTACATTTGCCGTGAACCTAAGGATGCGTTTGTCTCCGGCTGGCACTTCTTCTCCAAGAAAAAGTCCCCGGTGACGAGTGATCAAGATGTTTCCTTGGACAAGTTTATGGAGATGTGCTGTGAAGGCATCTGTCCCCAGGGGACCATTTGGGATCACGTCTTGGGCTATTGGAATGAGAGCTTGCGAGCACCGGAGAGAATACTCATTCTCAAGTATGAGGAGATGCTGGAGGCGCCCTTGGAGAATTTGACGAAGTTAGCAGAGTTCATGGGATGCCCTTTCAACGAGGAGGAAATTAATAGAGGAGTGCACGAGCAGATTGTTAAGCTATGTAGCTTCAACAACCTCAAGGATTTGGCAATACAGCAAGACCGACCGGTCAATTTTTCTGAGCGAATTACTACAGATAGTTTTTATAGAAAAGGAGTAGTAGGAGACTGGAAGAATAATAACATCAGTCCAGAAATGGTGGAAAGGATCGATCAAATCACCAAGAATAAGTTACTGGGAACTGGTCTAGTTCTTGGGTCTTCCATAACTCTTTAATTGCGTGTTTCAAGTCTCCTTAATTGTGTGCTTGTTCGTTTTAGTTTCCTGTCTCGACATGGTGTAATAATCTAGTGTGCTTGTCATCACTTGTATTGTGTGGGATTCTCTATTTTTCTTTAATGAAATGTGAGAATTTATTTATTGATCATAGTCTATTACATTTACATTCTAGGCAGTTGACATTTTTTACTTTGGATTGTCAAGAACTTCCTATGATCGGCTGAGATCTGACAGAAATAATGTGGACGGTTGAATTATACATAAACAGTATTAAAATGGTTATCAAGCAGATTGTGCCTGTCGTCTGGGCTGCAGAAACAGGCTGGTTCGCTCGGTTGAACTTGTTTGATAGCGTTGAGAATCCGTTGGTGCTTTGTTGAGAGGGTGATGTGCATCTTCCATTTTTTTTTTTTTTTTTTTATGGAAACAAAATATATTAACTCAAAAGAAGTCTATTAGAAGCGAGAATACAATTTAGTTCCTGGGGCCATTCAGAGGTCTAGGAATTACATAAAGAGAAACTAGGAGCACTAGTTAGCAGCTTGGTTAGCTTCACGTTTAACATAGCAAATGGAAATCTAATCACAGTTAGATAACATATATTGAGTGTTCCGAATAAGGGGTTCCAAAGAGTGTTATGAAATTTGACAATTGCCTTCCACAAGGGCTATCACGTTGCTACAATCGATCTCAAAAATAGCTTTCCTTCCCAATTGGTGCTGCCTGGTGTACACAAAGCGGATAGCACTCAGGAGCGCCAGGAGCCCTACATGGAGTGCATCCTGAACCTGAACAGTAGAGGCAGACTCAAATAAGCAAAGACCCGTTTGATCTCTAAGGAGAAATCCGATACCCCCTTGATTGAGCTGTGGGATCCAAGAGCCGTCGGTATTTATTTTTAGCCAGCCTAGAGGAGGACGACCAAATGACTTAATGAAATTTGCGTTTGATAATGGCATCATTTCCCTCAATATCATTTTTAGCCAGCCTAGAGGGGGGACGACCAAATAACTAATTTTTTTTTCTCATTTTTAACCATAAAAATCTTTTCCCATTGAATTAATTAATATTTTTATTTAAAAATATTTTAAAAAAGGTTGAGTTGTACAAGTATAGGTAAACATTAAACGAGTAAAGTTGCTTTATATTTTACAAAAAAAAAATTATTAATAAAATGTTATAAAACACATAAAATTTGATAATTTTTCTATTTTACACAGTTCTGTTGATTTTAAGTAAAAGCAATATTATAATATGAATCTTAGACAAAATTAATAAATAATATATTTCCATGAGTTCAGCTTAATAAAAACTAAATTATTTTTTAAGAAAATTAAAACAATAATAATAGGCCAAAGTATTCAAGATAAAATTGAACCGAACCATAAATTAGAGTTTATTTTTTTTTATTAATCCAAAATTTTGTCGGCATTCCATTTTATAGAAACTTAAGTTATTCTTGTTTTCCCATTCAAATTAATCCGAATAGGTATTATATCTTTCAGCCCATGTTATTCAACATTAATTCACCGAGTCAAATAATAAATTATCGATGGGTAATTTATCAAATTTATAGATTTACTGAATAATAAATTCAGCAAAGTACTAATTTTAATTATTATACTATTATATTTTATATATAAATAATTTTTTTAAAAAAAATCAATAAAATCAACTAATATTTGCAATCGCCTAGCAGGCCATGATTTACTATGTTGGTAAATTACCGAACCAATTTTTTTTTACTGATACAATTACCAAAAATTAAATAATAAAAAAGTTTATTAAACCAATTCTATCAAAATTTCAAAATTGATTTACCGAATTTTAATTAGTAAAACCACTAAATACCGATTTTTTCCTTGCCCTACTTGAGTGGTTGAATTGATTGAAACCAACTTGTACTATTTGGGCAAGACAAAACATTCAAAAATGATTTATCTTTTCTATTTTAGTCCTGCTTTAATAGGATAGACTGAGTACTAGTCATCCGTGTTCATTATATAGATTATTTTATTATTATTTTCCACTTTATTTTTTTTTAATTTCCATTATCATGTGATTCCAAAAAAAACTTTAAATTTGTCGTCCCGTCTCCCAAAGAAAAAACAAAAAACAAGTCACCTTAGCGACAAATTATGATTTTTTTTAATCTTTATCTCTTAATTTCCAGCCTGCCAAAGAGAAATGGACAAATTTTGGAAAAAGAAGATCATGACATTTGATTCTCTTGTTGGCAAAAGATGCACGGTGAATCAATCAATAACCCTTGACTCGTCAAACTTGTCACTTATCAGGAGGAGTTCTAATCCTTCTAGAACAAAGTCTTCAGTCCATCGTTACAGCTTCTAGCTGAATTCCACCTTCTTGATTGCCTCTAAGGTTTAGATATCATCCGTACTAATCGATCTATCACTACTCATACTGATACAGATCGGTGTAGTCGATTCAGCTTGAGAAGTGGCTCCCGTAGGATACATTATAGTTGTCACCGATTAAAGAAAGCTAAACAGTCTCGTACTGAGAATTATGAAAAATGTTTGTATGTTTTAATATTCTCTTGCTATGATCATAATACTAATATTTAAAGTTTCTCATCTTCTTGAATCCTCAAGACTACTTCTCAATTGCGAGAAAGTTGTGATTTTATAATTTTGCCTAATGGATTACAGTTCTGCTTCTATAATTTCTTCCAACACCTTCTTGATGATCTTGTTCAAATCAGTCAGTACTAATAAACTAGTTATTGATCAAACCAATATATATTGCTTCAATAGTCTATGAATCGACTGCTTTAGTGGTATCCACCTTTCGAATTTCTGTGTTCTCCAGCATTTCCACTGGCTCCACTTCCATCTGCTTCCACCCTTCCACCGGCTTCTACTTTAGCTTCATCTGGTTCAGCGCCACCAAGATCTCTATTTGTGTCGCCTTCATCACTACTGTTGCTTACTTCTTCAATTGCTTCACCTCCTTCACTGTATGCTTGCCCTCAGATGGCTGTGGCCTACTAGTCCATGAATTTTTTCAATAGCATAAAATAGTTCTTGTCTAACGCCGCCATCAACAGCAAGAACGCCAGGACAATGGTCGGAAGGGTCAAGTTGGAAGTTAAATAGCGCACTTGTGCTCCCAACTAAGGTTAGAAGCCACTTACGATGAAAGGAGGCAAAGAGAGCTATGCAATTGGCCACGATGAAATTGATCATTTTATACCAGCACAAACTAGTCACATCATTCAATGCATATCAACTTTCTAAACCTTGAGGCGTTTTCAAAGGACTCATTTAGTGCACTAATCAGCCGTAGCAATACTCTGAGTTTACGCAGCTTAATATGTAAGTTTTAAAAAAGATGAAGTCAATAAAGCCAACAGCAAGATTGTCATACGAGACTCACTAAGCATCTCATAGTTATTATTTTGCTAAATGGTATTGTGAGCTTAAAAGAATAGCTTTTTTCTCTTGTATACACAAAAGCCACAACCCTAGTTTTTTTCTACAAGTCCCATAGCCATCTACTATTTTCTCCTTTAGCCATCTACTAACCATTGTTCAAGTTCATCCCATGTTCAACTAAGTTGTTTCAACCTTAGCTTAAAAGCATTTCACTGGTGGTTTTTTTTTTACAAGCGCAAAGTTGATTGGTAGAGTAAATGCTTTCTAGAGCCTATTATTACACATTGTCTCGCTCATCCATTGTCACTTTGTTGCAAATTCTTTGTGTCAATTTCATAGTTATTGTTAGGTGGTGGATTGTCTTTTCATGATTAATGGTGCTGGGTTATTAGAAGGTGATTCTTTGTACTGAAAAGAAGGGTGGTGATTGAGTGTTCTAGCTAACGGCATCAGACTATTCAAAGAAATGTCTAGATTTCTGATTGTTTTGATTTTTTTTTTGATGAAATCAAGAAAATAATGATATAATTTAGATTGTTTTAAACTAAAGAAGGCAAACTGAAAATTTTGAAACTACGTATCTAAACCGAAGTGGTGCAACAAAGCAAGATTAATCCAAAAACCACAGCCATTTATTTAGAATTACTAACAAGAGACCAATTGTTACTCTACAGTTTACAAGCCATTTAAATTCATTCATTATTTTTCTGAAACTGTTTTATATACTATTTTGAATCTTGAATTGACTGCTCAACTACTCTTAAATGTCTCATTAAGTTGGCTATTCATCCTCTTCTTAGGACAATGTGTTGGAGGTATGTCAGGTACATATTCATGTAGCTGCTGACAAAGCTCAATTATTAATGAAGACAATCTCTGATCTTTGAGCAACAGGAATTGGTAGCTTGCTGACATTTGATGAACGGTTTGTACTATATTGTAGTGTAAATGTTCATATGGTTGGAGTAGCAAGCTGATGCCTGCTGGATCACACTTATGGACGTTCTGTGTTGATACTTTGTACATCTGAGAAATAGTTGTCGAGGATGGAAATACTTTAACTATTAAGGTGCTCAATGCAGTTCCATTTTATAATTGTTTCTAAGGCTAACGATGAAAACACTAGAACTAGAATGATTTCAAATTCTCAACCAGATCAAATGAATCAAATAAGATCCTTGAAACTACTACTACCTTGCAAGACTACTTGTTTTGCAACTTATGCTTGTCGTCAGTTGCTGAATATCAAAATATTTAGCAGAAGCTAGATCATAGTATAGTTGACCTGTTGTGGCCAGAATGATTCTAAGTATGGCATCTGCATAATGGACATGAATTGTGCCAGGTGAGCCAGATATCAATGCAAGATAAGTGAAATGTGTGCTGACATTGTGGCAAAATCCTGGCTATTTCACCAAAGTGGAAGTCCTGAAAGGGAGAAAAGTAGCCAGTTAAGTCATAAACCATTTTGCATTACAAAACTTAAGCAGTGGAAGGCTCACCTGAAGGCAGACTGCACAATTGATCCTTTCATTTCTTCCATCTACATTGCTCTCCATCTGAATCCTGAACTTGGGTATCATTTCAACCGAAGCCTTCGGCACGCCTTCTGAAGCACCGGTATCGAAGATATCTTCAAGAACCTCCAATAATTTGCATTCATCTCACTCATCAGGTCAAAGTTAATGATGAAATGCTTCAAATGGAACCAGTAAATGATACTGAAAGTTCCTCAGACGAAATTGAGCTACGCCTGAGTACCTGGTTCCGAACCGCACTCTGCAGTGTAAGATCAACCTTCTCATCATCCAGTGTTTCGCTGCAAATGCTGTGCAATAGTTCAATCTGAATAAAGAAGCAAACCAAACATTTTGAGAATATCTAAGAACAACAAAATGGTAAATGCTCTCAAATGCTCGAAACTAAGCTAGTTAAATCTATGAAAGTTTGATGACTGATTGTATTGCTCACCGCATAGAAAATAGTCCATTGTCCTGATGCATTGAATTGCCATATAACAAGAGAGTCTTCAGCAACTTGTGCAGACGAAAGAGCTCCGGAAATGGCTCCTTTGATGCTTCCTCGGAGCATGCCGCCGGCCGTTTCTCTTCCAATGAATGCACCGGTCATGGCACCTAAGAGCACTCCCACTGACGCACACACATCAAAGATAAAATTTTATATGGATACATACTGAATCGTAACAAGGAAACCGAACATTCTCTGAACATTGAGCGAATTCAATATCATTGCAATAAATGGAAGATGTAGAAAACCTATGGCGAAGACACAGGTGAGAAAGACTCTGATGAGAGCTGATGCTAAATGGGACACAAAAATAAGAGAAGAGAATGTTGGAAGAGCAGAGCTGTCGTTATCCATGGCTGTGGATGTTCATCGGTGCAGCGTTGTGGTGGAGAAGAAACATATAGAGGGGAGATGGAGACACAGTGAGACATAATTAACTCAATTGTAAGCCAGTTTCACGCAAGGCTTCGGATGGATTAGAATTAAATGAAGCAATGGTTGAGTCTACAATCCCTTGATGAGGAAACCATTAATTTTGTGTCCTAAGAATTTAGAGAGAAAGTTCATGCATATTTACTCTCTTAAAACAAGTAATTAGCAGGAGTTTGTTCATCCACCTTATGAATTCATAACACCAACTAAACTTAAAGACAAATGTGACCTCGCCTAACCTTGGTACAGGATTAGGTATAGGATGGCATTTCTATTCTTTGGAACGAGAGTTCATTGTCAAAGGAATGCTTTTTATGAGGTGTAGGGCTTCCCCTTGAGGTGGGAGCGACAAACAATTGCAGAGATTCCTGTATCACTCTCAACCTTACGGCTCCCATTCTCTTCTTTAATGTTCTTCATCCAACTCCGAGCCCCCCCTAGATTCTATTTATGTTCAATTTGTACAGGGTAGATGTCACTTCATTGCAACTCTACACTTCATATGAAGCAGGTGACATTTCAAACACCACTTACGAGTGGCCATTCTTGAGTAGTGTTCCAGCACACCAAACTCACCTACCAAAGTTACTTTAGTTCATTCGAATAAAGGGTCTACAGTAGTATTCTCTAATGAATGCATACATGGAGAGGCCTACGTGAAGGCACAAAAGAAATAAGAAAAGTTAGATTAGTACTTACCCACAAAACCTAGAATTCTAAGAAGGAAACTTGTCATGTGCCCTAATTCCCTTCGGCTGTTTTCATGGCTTCTTTTCCTCCATCCATGGCATTCACCCCCAAGTTAAGTAAATCAATAGGAACCTCTGAGCTTCTCAAGAGCAAATTAACTCTCACTTTCGAGTTTTACATGAGACTGGAATGGTTCCAGTTAACCCTAGACGAATCTTGGAAAGACAATGCATGCATGGTACATCGTCCCGCATGGTGGATGAGCCAATGCATGCATGGTACATCGTCCCGCATGCCAACAGTAAATGGCGATGGATGTGCCCACGGTGATGAATGCAATTAATGACATCAGAATGCTCATACGCACCTACTAGTTTATAGATTTTGGCTTTGAGCCACACCGGGCGGCTCATAATGTGGGTGGCACTTTCAAGAAATTATGGGTGCCGTATTTAGATAAATTAATTAAATAGTAATTTTATTTGACTTTAATTTGGCTCATACATTGTGGTAAGTAAATAAAATTGTTAAAAAAAAACTCAAGAAATTGTATACAGATAGAAGTAAGTAAATAAAAATTAGTTGTTTTGAAGAAATTGATGTAACATTTTAAAAAATGAAAAATACTGTGAGCTAAATATTATTCTTTAATTTAAAATTTTTCAATCATATATCAAAGAACAAAATTATTATTATTATTACTGAATAAAAACACTAAATAGGGATGAAAAAAAAATTGGTATTTCGCTTAATTCGGCTCCGCCAATCAATTGTATGGTTACTATTGGCTTCTGAATTGGTGGCTTATAAATGAGGGCAACCAATTGGCTACAAGTAATTTATTAATTTGGTCCCTCAATTGATGTGGGCATGCTCATGCTTTTGTACTTTTGATTAACAGCCTGCTTCCATTAATATAAATGACCCTGCGATTAAGAGAAATTATAAGGAGAGGAAGAAATTAGGTAGGAGATTGAATTGAGCTACTTGAGTATTTATTTTAAATTTGACTTCAGCCCAATTATATAAATTTAGTACTCAACTCCTTAAATAATTAAGCCGAATAACCTGTTACATTATGCTCGTCTTCTTCCGAGCGATAATTTAAACCAGATAAATTTAATCTTCATAGAGTTCCTCTTTATCGTATAGAGTCCTTCCTATCTCTGTCCTGGCGGTGTGGGAAAAAAAGTTAAAAATTAAATGGATGACAACAAATTGCAATTTTAGCCAAAGTTTAGCACAAATTAAAGTCCAAGCGTAAAATTGAGGTATTGAAAGAGATATGGGTTTCGATCAGAAAAAAAAATTGAACAAAAAAAATATATAGGCCAAAATGAAATTAAGCCACGTCTTGCAACACCTGCTTATGTGGTTGCGCTTGCACATCTCAAAGGTAACCATCTAACTAAACGGCCTAACCTCCGCTTGAACCAAGAAAATGGCGGCAAGGCTTCCCTTACCATTCCCCATCCCGCTCCCGCCTTTTCTCAAGCATCCCGAACCCTCTCGCTCCGACGAGGCTCTCCTTCATTGCCTCCTCGCGATTGCCCAGCGTCGCAACCCTGGTAAAGCCGCCTTCATCTCCGCCATGAAAGCGAGCTCCCTCTCCTCATCCGCTCACCACGGCAGAGCTGTGCATGGCCGCATCCTCAAGGCTGGACTTAGTGCCGACCGCTTCACTGCGACCTCTATCATCAGTTTCTACTCTTCCTTCTCCGACTTGGATTCTGCTCGCCAGGTGTTCGACGGAATTCTCCTCAGGGATGTTGCTCTCCACACTGCCTTGCTCGTGGGCTATGTCCGGAATGGGGATATCGATAAAGCAAGGATCTTGTTCGACGAGATGATGGAAAAGGATGTTGTCGCCTGGAACGCGATGCTGTGTGCTTACTGTCACTGTGGACTTCCGGAGTATGCGCTCGAGTTGTTCAGAGAAATGCAGATGACAAGTTGCAGGCCGAATGAGGTCACTCTCATTGCTGCCCTATCGGCTTGCGCTCAGTTGGGTTGTCTTGATATGGGTGAATGGATGTATGTTTACCTCTCTAGGCACCGGGAAATCAGGCGCACCACCACGCTGAGCAATTCCCTCATGCATCTGTATGCCAAATGTGGTAGAATTGACGCTGCCTTCGAGTTGTTCCTTGAGCACAGCTCTAAGAATTTGGAGTCTTGGAACACCATGTTGTCTGGATTTGCAGCAAATGGATGCGGAGCTAGTGCTCTTTCACTCTTCTCCCAGATGATCAAGCTCGGGGTACAGCCAGACAGGATCACTTTCATCGGGATTTTGATGGCTTGCAGCCATGTCGGCATGATCGAGCATGCTCGCAGGTGCTTCGACTGCATGAAGAGATTTTATGGGGTTGAGCCAGGGGTCGAGCATTATGGATGCTTGGTTGATGTTCTGGCTCGTAGAGGACATCTCAATGAGGCGTGGTCGGTGCTTGATAGCATGCCAATGGAGCCAAATGCTGCCGCCTGGGGAGCCCTTTTAGGTGGATGCCTTGCTCATGGAAACTCTGAGTTGGGCGTGCTAGCTGCTAGGAATCTTATTGAGCTTGAACCATTGGAAAAGAGTCGATACGTAGCTCTGCAGAATCTTTATGCCATGGCAGGCAGAACGGAAGATGCTTTGCAGGTGAGAAAAGTGGTAGATGTCATGGGTATCAATCAATCCTCAGGAATGAGTACAATTGAAGTTGGAGGTGTTGTGCATGGATTCTTGGCAGGAGATGCATAACATTGTACCTGTTTGTAAACTGAATAAAGAAAGTTCGGCATGTGAATGATGCAGGTGATAACTTGTCCAACTCAAAACTACAATTATATATTGTTCTTTTTGTGCTCTGTATATCTGAGGAAATTTTGGTTTCCCAGTTGGTAAGAAAAGAACTTGCTTGACTTCTGTAACTGAGGTTACTGATTCAAAGTCATATGCAAAAGATTGACTTGTGAAAAAGTAAAACCAATGGTACGCGAACCTTGGATCATGTTTCTGTTTAGCACTAATCTTTTCTTCATTCTTAGTCTGTAATCTGTATCATATGGCATATCAAATTGCAGAATAGGCTATTCTCATCTCCTGTTGACTTCCTGATATTTTTGTTTAGGTTTTGCTTATAAGATAGGTCAAATAATGATCAGCTTAAGAAAAAGAAATTTTCTTATTCCATTTTTTTTTTTCAAATGCTACAGCTTATTATTGCAATTTAAGTCACAGCCAGTGGGGATCTGGTAATCACACCTCCCTAATTGCTGATTGGTAGTAGTGAAGCTATGAATGAAGTGATGCTGACACCATTCTAGGTTAAACTTTTCCAGAGAATCAATACACTTTTGACACACTTCTCAGAATATTTCTCTGATATATTGGGAAGCCACCAAAAATTATGTATCATTTGTTGAATGACTGATCACTGCAGTATGTTTCTTTATGCTTGTGAATTCGGATACCTTTTGGATTTTGTTTTGCTTATCAATTTTTAAGATCACTACTATTCTTGGATAGAATTTCATGAGCGAAGATGAACTAAAAGAATGGCTTTATCTAACTTCAGCCTTTACATTGTAGTGCTGAATTGGACAGTATATATTAAGCTAGAGAACGTATCTTTTGGAATACTCAATCTAAAATGAAACTGAAATTGAAGTCCCAAAGCAACCATGAGTGATCTCATCCACCAGGTTAGAGTTCAAGTAAGATTTATCATCTACGCAAACCTTTTCCTAGCTTGATAACTAGGACATGCCACCATACATGAGTTGGGAAAAAGATAGCCTGTGTCACTGTGTGCCACACTGAGTGGTGCTGATTGTTGTGCTGTCTTTGGAGCATAGATTGTGACAATACCAATAAGTGACATTTTGCATTCTTGAGTGGGTGAGTAGAGGGACTCAACTTTAATCCATGATTCTTAGAAGGACAATATAAGAATGAGAAAAAAAAAATGAAAAAATAGAAGAAAAAAACACAAATATAATTGTATTTGTTATTAACAAGTTTGCATGCACTACATGGTAAAACTAACCTAGTTGAAAATGGATGTTATAATATACTCTGTCAGTTAGTTTAATTGGTAAGGATCGTTAATAATGAAGTTTTAGAATCAACTCCCTCCTTCATCAATTACTTACCTTTAAAAACCTTTTTGTTAAAAAAAATAAAAAGATTTACACGTAAATATACATACATCAAAGGTCACACTTATATAATTTGAGTAGGAAAAGAACACTTAGAAATTACTAAAACCAGAAAAGTGGCCTTAACCCTATATAGACTAATAAACCTAATACATTATTTATTCACACCTCTAAAATAATTGTAAAAAAAATAAAAAAATGAAATTAAATATAGTCTTACTTGCAAATCTTAAATATAATTAATAAACTTAAAAAAAAAATCTGAGAACATGGCGAATCCTTTTATTGTCTAAGAACGAAAATATATGGAAAGAAATATAATATTTCTAAGGATGACCAGAATTAGGAATTGGAAGATGTCGGCATATGCCATCTAAAAATTATTTTTTTGGGATAATAACGTCTTACCCCCAAGAAATTCAACGCCCAAGTTTGTGGACAAACAGCAACCGCGTCATCCCTTTGAAAAATGAACAAAAAATTTAAAATATGTCACGAATACTAACTTGACACGTGGGTTCGAGATAGAAAAAGATCGGATGCACTGTCCATGGGTCCACCGCCCTGCCGCCTGCCCGGCCGCGCATGTAGCGCATGTAGCGCATGAGGAACCACTTCGTTTCCAATTAAGGGTCAGATCTGAAATGAAATTTGCGTATACGCCCCTCGTTTTTTCCGAGTTTGCAGGCCCACGTTTACTTGAAACAGATTTATAGCGGGAAGAATTTGTGCCCCGTCGAACCCTGCATTCTCATTGGGCATTATTGTCCGGCTCCACAAGCGGATTCTCCAGATTCCTGGCATTTCTTCAGCATCGGGACCAACGTATCCGCCTCACTGGCTCATCGTATGAATTGTCACGACCACTCAGTAGCGACGCGAGTCACGACTGCCTGGTGTGCGGTTCAGGAAAGTTGCATTTGTTTTTCGTAGAGGAGAAAACTGCATATTAAAAGTCGTGGCTTAAGTCGTGACTTCAGATATGTTTCGCACTTAGGATGGGCAGCAAGTACAATTTTACAATTTCCTCGCAATTAGCGGTTGAGTTGGACGGGTTAGAAGGCAAAAATTCGAAACGATTAGACTAATTAGCCTAATTAGGAGATCCTAAACTTTGCTTATAGGATAGTTCACCCCTAGATTTAAGCTGCTTGTTTTACTCGGCTGCGTATCCGTCCCCTGAAGTCCTCCCCCAATTCTTGTTTATTCCCACTTGCAATGCCGTAGAAGCAGAAACCCAAACTTTGGATTGTTTCGGCTCCGCCGGAGTGAGATGGGAACCGCCGGCGCGGAGGAGGAAGTGCTCCTCCACGGGGACCTCGTCCTCACTGTCATCGAGGCCCGCCGCCTCCCCAACATGGACGCTTTCTCCGAGAACCTCCGCCGCTGCGTCGCGCCCTGCCGTGCGGCCCTCCCCAAGCCTTCCGCGCCTACCGACTCCGGCGTTGCCACTCGTCGCCACCACGTCCGCGGGATCATCACTAGTGACCCCTACGTCACCGCCTCGCTCGCTGGCGCCATCGTCGCTCGCACCCGCGTCATATCCAACTCAGAGGAACCCGTTTGGAACGAGCAGTTTAAGATCCCAGTCGCCCATCGCACCTCCGCGCTCGAGCTCCGCGTCAAGGATAACGATGTCTTCGGTGCGCAGCTCATCGGCACCGTTTCCATCCCCGCAGCAAGCATCGCCTCCCGCGAGAAGATCGAGGATTGGTTCCCCGTTATTGCTCCCAATGGGAAGCCACCGAAGCCTGAAACCGCCCTCCATGTCTCCATCGAGTACACCCCAGTCGAGGAGAAACCGGAGTACCAGCAAGGAATTGCAGGGGATCCCGAGAAGCTTGGGGTAAGGGATGCCTACTTTCCTCTTCGGCTAGGGGGATTGGTCACGCTCTACCAGGATGCCCACGTGAGGGATGGCGAGCTACCACAGGTCTCGCTTGATAAAGGCGCCGTTTTTGAGCACCACAAATGTTGGGAAGATATCTGTCATGCAATTCTTGAGGCGCATCATTTGATTTATCTAGTCGGCTGGTCTATATACGACAAAGTGAAGCTGGTGAGGGAGCCTACGCGACCGCTTCCCAGCGCTGGTAAGCTTACGTTAGGAGAGCTGCTCAAGTACAAGTCGCAGGAGGGGGTGCGAGTCTGCATGTTGGTTTGGGATGACAAGACCTCTCACGACAAATTATTTATCAAGACGGTAATATCACCACGATGTAGTGTTTACGTGAATACTCATATTGGCCAAATTTAGCAGTCCACCTATGATACTTTCTATTAGTGTTTCGTTATTGCCAACTCTTCCACTAATCCTGCTATGCTCTTTCTTGCCAAGTAATGGCAGCAATTTTCCATTCCCAATAACATACTCATGAATATTGATGCCTCTAAAATGTATCAAAAGGTATATCACAGAACAGAATGTTTGTCCACAATCTTGATTTGATACTTTCTAGCCACTTAGTATGTGTGCGATTGATTGGTTCAAGATGTGCATGTTAGGCTCATCACATATTTGACTGAATGAGCCAAGTACTAGCATCATGAATGCATTTTAAGTGGTTAAAACATCTTGAACACACGATTCACCAGCTAGGTTTCTTCTTCTCATACTGCTGCAGTGCTATGTTTCAAAATGTTACTCGAATAAGATTATATGTACTGTTCTATCACTGGCCACAAATTAGAAATCCATACCATAGATAATTGGTCAAACAATCGCATCATTTTAAACTATGGATGTGCATATTTTCTTGATTTACTTTCCAGCGACGAATTTACTTAAATTATTTGGTGAATTTTTTATATAGTTCAGTAAGCATGTTACTTAGAGGAGTTGATCATAAATTTTTTCAAATGGACTATTTTCTGGATGTTCAGTTTTCAAGGATGAGTCAAAATTAGTAAGACTACATGCTGTTAGGCAAACAGTCTTGAAAGTACAGTCAGTTTGCCTGATAATTTTTTATGTTTTATAATGAAAATATTATAATAGTTTTTCTATTTGTTAGCTGTCTTTTTGTTTTTAGTTATCTCTACCTTCATCGTCCCCTAGTGATTGATGATTTGCCGTCCTTGTGGTAACTGTTCCTGCATGAAGTAACTAATTTTCCTCCCAATCATATATGTACAAATATCTTTAGGGTATCAATACATCCACATATTGAGTGTTTCCAGCTTGACTTTTGAAAGACAACATGATAACATTGATTGTTACGCATTTCCATATATTTCTGCAGGGAGGTGTAATGCAAACTCATGATGAAGAAACTCGGAAATTCTTCAAGCATTCCTCTGTTATTTGTGTGCTATCACCTCGTTATGCCAGCAGTAAGCTTAGTATTTTCAAGCAGCACGTAAGCTTCTAACTTTCATGTTCTCTTGGAATGTAAACATTTCTTTGATACTAATCTCGGTTAGACTTGTTTTTTTTTCCTTTCAACATAAGTAATTCGGACTTAAAGAGTCATATTCTTGTGTATTCATAATTAAAGGTTTCCATCTTATTAAGTTTTTTTTTTATTTTTGTGTATATTAAGATTTTGATGGGGATATGTTAGTCTCTTGCCATGGATAGGATCTTGATGAAATAAGTTCTAACTTTTTTGATCAAATCATGCCATTTCTAGGACGGTAGTAAGCTCATCTTCCTAGCAACGTGTAAATAATGACCTTTGATTTAGTTTAATGATGAAGCAATGTAACGAAAATAAAAAAAAATCATTCTCCATCAAAGATCTTTGTGAAGAGAGAAATCAATTAGTGGGAGAAATTTACCTTTATAGTCATGTAGTATGAAAAAATTGAATCTTAGGCAAGAGAACTTTGGTGCCTTGCCTTTGTGGTATCCGCACAAGAGCGAAGTTTTTGTCACCTGGGAAGATGGAAGAAATTTTCATTTTGCAAACATTGGAGCAACGCATGCAAAAAAGGAACAACGAATGAACAATTAAGATTTTTCATAACATTATAAAGATGGTCTTTATTATTAATTGATGATATCCCATGCCTCCATTGACTTACAAACTTGCTAGAGCTAGTCTACAACTCCACTTGCTCTCATCCCCAGTATTCGTGCGGTTTTGAAATTCCTTTAAAAATTGTTGGTGGGTTGCGGGAAGTTGTGGGTGATTCAAATCGAATCAAACCCCTTCAATTTAATTATGCAAAAAGCACCATGTCCATGATTCATAACCAGGACATGCTGTAGCTATAATGATTTCCATCACCATGTCTTAGTTTAAACTAAGACTTGTTGTAGCCATGGTGATCTTCATCACCTTTATTATATTGACAACTCTTATTATTAGTAGGCTCCTGTTTAATTTTTACTTATGACTCAATTGGTTTTTGGGATATTATTAGTGATAATATAACTTATTATAAAGTTATAAATAATGACGTTATAATTGTTAAGCTTTCTCAATGCTTCTGCATATTTTCCCTTTGTTTTCATATCTACAAATTAAATTCATTTTTTCACTCGCATGTTATCATTGTCTGCAATTTATTAATTAATATAAGAGTGAAAGTGGAAAGATGGGGAGGAAGCCTAACCTCTATTTTTGCACTCTTACATTGAGAAAGTAAGGTACCGTTTAGATTTTAGACAACTATAGACGGCTGTACCATGGTTATATCTATATATAGAAGTTCAAGTCTTAGGCATATTGACGTACGAGAGATTGGGAGTGAGAAGAGAGAAGAGATTAAGAGAGAACTGGGAAGAATATTAGGTTTTATTCAATTGCAATCTGCCTCTTACTACAAATATAATCTCTAATAACTTTAAACACAATCCTAAGCATGTACTGATTTCTAGATTACCCTACTTTAATCATTACGTACTTCACTTAGTAAACACATTAATGGCAAGAATGACATCCACAATAAATAAACTGATACATCACATACAGTATGCACATTGTAATTAGTTTTCTCCTAGTTATATTTTGCAGTATCTTACCTACTCTTTCCTTTACATACAGGTAGTAGGGACCCTATTTACACATCATCAGAAATGTGTGTTGGTTGATACACAGGCTTCTGGAAATAAGAGAAAGATTACTGCTTTTTTAGGAGGTCTTGATCTTTGTGATGGCCGCTATGACACACCAGAGCATAGACTTTTTCGTGATCTTGATACGATCTTTTTGAATGATATCCATAACCCTACATTTTCTGTGAGTTTATTTTGCTTTACCATTTTAGATATATTTACAAAGTTTCATGCTGGTATACTTGGTTGCTATTATTTCTATGTGACAGTGATTTTTTTTCTTTTACTTTTATGTTCTTGTGTAGGGAGGAAATAAAGGTCCCCGACAACCATGGCATGATTTACATTGCAAAATTGAGGGTCCTGCTGCTTATGATGTCCTAAAGAATTTTGAGCAGCGTTGGCGGAAGGCAACTAGATGGAGGGAATTTAGTCTACTTTTTAAAAAGACATCCCATTGGCATGATGATGCATTAATAAAACTAGAACGAATTTCATGGATACTTAGTCCTTCACCTACTGTTCCAGATAATGACCCAAGCCTGTGGGTTTCAAATGAAAAAGATCCAGAGCAGTGGCACGTTCAGGTTATATATTATAATACCATCAGACTTAGTTTAAGATTAAACATTGGTTTTTGATTTTCTTTATTCTTGTTAGGTCTTCCGATCTATAGACTCTGGCTCACTGAAAGGATTTCCCAGCAGTGTGGAAGAAGCTTCAAAAATGGTCAGTCTTACATTTGGTGGACATACTAGCATCTGTATTATAAATTTATAATGACTGCTAAATAACAATAGGATCTTTATAAGTACTTGTATAAATATATTTTATATGTAGTTTGAATTTGAGGAAAACAAGATCAGAAGTTGTTTTGGTGATTCCTTAAAAGATTGTGTTCCACTACTTTGTTCTTATAACTACTCACTCCTGCAGAATCTTGTTTGCCGGAAGAATCTTGTAATTGACAAGAGCATCCACACAGC
Organism: Costus lasius; assembly: GCA_027563935.2. NCBI lineage: Eukaryota > Viridiplantae > Streptophyta > Magnoliopsida > Zingiberales > Costaceae > Costus > Costus lasius. Next base: position 19,643,750 of record CM050447.1, on the reverse strand, counting down.
ATATGTAAAGGCTATTAGATCTGCCCAACATTTTATATATATTGAAAATCAGTATTTTCTTGGATCTTCATATGCTTGGCCATCTTATAAGAATTCAGGTTTGTTGAGTTCATTTATTTTATGATTTTTCGCAGCAATTGCATCCAGTGTAGATTGTTGAGATTGAGTTACCACTTAAGCTTAAGCTATTAGGAAATGCCAAATTTATCTGTTAATAATTCATAAGACTCATAATGAAGCTTTTAGCTTTTAGCCATGACACATTGTATTTAAGTTAGATTGAATAATTAATAATAGCTTAGTCTTTTGAAGATGGTCAGAAATCAAATTTAACACCTTCACATGGGCTATTATATAAACTCATATCTTGTTTCATGTGCCGTCTGATACTCATATTTGTATTTGACCTAAGGTCATTAATTAAGCACAATCTTTCAGTATAGACTTCCAAAATATGTCCAGGATAACAAATTACAACATGTTTTAGTGTTGAATTTCATACGCATTTTGCTTGTATTGTACGATATATCACTACATTAAAAGCCTTTTGACACCAACAGGTGCTGATAATTTGATACCTATGGAATTAGCCCTGAAAGTTGCAAGCAAAATTAGAGCCAATGAACGGTTTTCAGTTTATGTAGTTATACCAATGTGGCCTGAAGGAGATCCAACCAGTAACGCTGTGCAAGAAATCCTTTATTGGCAGGTATTATATTAAGGTTTTATGCATCTTTCTCTTGCGAAATATGACATTATAGATTCAAATTATTGCTCATTTCATTACACCCATAATTTTAAGTTCACTTCCCAGTAGGCTTCATCCGTACCCTCCTGGACCATAGGTCCATAGCTAAATAGTGCTAATCTGATTTGTGAGACCATTATTCATGCGTGTACTCTTTTCCATTCTAAACTTGTCTGTAAGGACAGCAGATATGCTGAAGCAACAAGGTGATGAGACATGTAAACATCATGTCTAACTAAGCATGAGAACAAGTAATTAATGATATAATAAGTAATGAACCTAACATGAGTCAATTACAGTATATCAACTAGATCAAAAGAAAGCCAAAGTATGATAAAACGTTGCACAAAAATCAGCAATGCAATTTTAGCAAAAAAGGAAAAATTTGACGTTAGTTTTATACATTACCATACAACACTGCTATGTGATGTAGTCGTAAAGCCGTAGCTGCAAAAGTTAATAGTATAATAACCGAAACAAATGATGCATCAGCTAAAAGGTAGAGCGACTGAAAGAAGGTAGGAAAAATAAAGAAGAGAAAGTAGAAACAAGGGGGCGGAAAGGAAGAAATAATAGAGATGCTGCCAATTGATCCTAGTTGACTCCGATTAGCTAAATAGGATGGATTCAGATTTAATGGGTATTGTTTGGGATTTAAGGTAAGAGAACTTGATACCTGTTACTTAATTAATAAATTAAAATATATTTTACCTAAAATTATCTATAAATTAATCATATTATTAAATATGCATCATTATTTTAATTTGTAAAAAATATATTATGTAGAATCATTCAAAAAAAGAATAAATTAAAGTTTTTTTTAATCAGATACTCATGAGTATTAAATACTTGAGTCAGGTTTGAGGATAGATAATAGAGTGTACTTGACTTGGGTTTGAGTTGCGCTTAGATAATTGGTTGGGTAAAAAATTTAGTACCTAATCTATTGTCAGAAGTAACATGCGTGAGCATGCGAGTGTGTGAAGTTAAAGGTTGTCAATTGGTGGAATGTTCTAAACAATATTAAAAATAAATCATATATAAATATCCTAACATGACTTGGAGATGCCTTTTTTGATAATTAAAGATGATGATTTCATAAACAAAGATGTCCTTTCAATGGTAAGACTAATTTCCTGAAATAAGATAAAAAACCATTAACACCATAAAACGGTTAAAATCAAAGGATAAGTACCACAAATCAAATTATACCAATACAGTTGAGTTTAAGATATCTAAATTAGTTCTATTCTTAAATCGATAATACGATAATGTGAAGGTAAATGAAGGATCCAAATTAATCAATTAACGTCAAATTTGCAACTAAATTGTCTAAATTATGAAAAAGTTACAATTTGGGACTTATAATGCAATGAAGCTAAGAAACAATAATTAGGGTTACAAGTGATATACCTGGCAATCAACCAGCTATAAGAATTTATATTAATTAGAGTTAACTAAGATTGGTCAACATGATATAAGTCTAATTGGATTCTATCACACTTAAAGTAAACAAAATCGCATAATCTGAAATTTAATTAATCAGTGTATCGCCCTTTTTTGTGTATCTTAACTTCCACAGTGCTAATACTTGCAGGTGCTAATTTAACTATCGATCAAACAAAGATGGGAATTTTGTTTCTCCCTCTCAAAATGTTCTATTTTTCTCTTCTAGATGGATGGACAGGTGGCGAATCAGAATATGATATAGTAACAGAAATATGGATTCCAAATGTAAAGATAACAAAATGTGTAACAAAATATTGAAGATGCTGGTTTTTTTTTGTATGTGCATGAGGAATTTCTCCTTTACACAATGGGGTCTAGCTATCGAACATTGAGAAACTGATTTTTATTTTAGATTTACTTGCAAGTTCTTTGTTACTCTCATTAGTTACTTTTCTGAGACTTGAGAGAAGAACACTTTCAAAATGCTTACTGTGAGGATACTTAAAGTGAGGATGCTTAAATAATCATATATCAGTTTTTGATATGCTGTCAACTACCTCTGCTTGCTATCAGTTTCGTAAAAGATATATATATTTTTTATATAAATTAACTTCAAGCATTTTTGTGGTTATTCAGGGGCAGACTATTCAGATGATGTATGAAATTGTGGCAAAAGAGCTTAAATTCATGAATATTGAAAATGCTCATCCACAAGATTATCTTAACTTCTATTGTCTTGGCAACCGTGAAGAATTGCCCAAGGATGATTTACAACAGGATGATCAATCTTTAGAAAAAAGCACGGCGGTAACTATAAACTACACTATGAATACTTTGAAATATTCTTGAGTAATTTTTTTTCTGATTCATTCAACTGCCAAGCATTTAGCTGTTGTTAGAAGAGATGAAGAGAGAGAGGAGAGAAAGGAGGAAAACCCTAATGACTACATTGTATTAATCTGGAATAACTTACACAATAGACAACACCTCTATATATAGAGGTTAGTACATAAAACCCTAACAGACTAATATGACCAAATTAACCCTAATAACTATTGCATATTCTAACACTCCCCCTCAAGCTGGAACATACTCCAGCTTGTACATAAAAAAAAGATAATAACAACATAATTCAAAGACAAGTACAAAAGGAAGACAACAAAACAGGTCACAAGTAAGCTGTCGTAGAGAGCAACATAAGACGTCATAAAAAGCGATTAGCTGTCGTAGAGAGCGACGTAAGGCGTCGTAGAGAGCGATCAGCTGTCGAAGAGAGCGACGTAAGGTGTTGTAGAGAGCGATCAGCTTGTAGAAGACCTATATGAAAGCTTGCTTCAGCTTGTAGAGACGTTTTTTTTTTTTTTTTTTTTTTTTTAATCTAAGCTGCCAGAACACAGAAACGAGCCACGCAGGACTCGGAGTTGAGCCGAATGCAGGGAGGAAGAACCGCGACGTCACCGGAACTCACGAACAAGAGAAGGAATCCAGAGGGACGTTGGATGAAGGGGGGACGTCGGAAAAACATACAAAATGAAAGAGGAGAGCTCGCCATGGAACACGTCGACTTCATGTTGTGGTGGCGAAGGGATTGGAGATGACGACCCAGCGGTAAAGCAGGACACGTTGAGGCGGAAACAGGGGATGCCACACAAACCTTCGATTCCGGCGATCCTGTGGTTGGATGGCCGGATGCTTACCGCCACTTGTTTGCTCGTCGGAGAAGAAGTCGCGTCCGAAATTTGAGCTTCATCCGTCAGCTGGATCACGCGTGCTTCCTCGTTGATGGGCACCGGGCAGAGGAGTTTTGCACAGGATAGGGGCGCTGACAAACTTTTTCGATTCTGGCCATCCAGTTGCCGGATGGCAAGACCCGCCTGGCCACCAGATCGAATGTCGGAGGAGGTGGCGTGGACGGATTTGGAGGCCGATCTTGAACCGTAGGCGGCGGTCCTCCATGTACTGGTAAAAGGCGGCGGCGAGGATGTCGACTGGTGAGTGGCAGCATCGATTTCTAGGGCTGGCTGCTGGTGTTCGTGGAGGATGCAGCGGAGGAACCCGGGAAGGTGGCGGATCGGCTGCAGATTGAAGACAGCGGAGAGGATTGGCGGCATTGGAGATGGAGAGGAGCCCGCCAAGGAGGAACGTGACCGTGAAGCAGGGGCTCCCGAGGACATCCATGAAGCAGCCTCCGGATCCCATCGAAACCCGTGAGACAAGAAATCCAAGGAAGAGGAGACGGAGCGGGAACACACAGGAAGAGAGGCGAGAGTCGGAAGCGAGAAGACCCAGAGGTAGATCTGAGTTGTGGCAACGAGCGAGCAGCGAGGAACCGAGGCGGAAGACGGAAAGGGAGCAAAGATGTTAGGTGGAGATGGCAGCAACGTGAAGCGGCGGCGGAGAGAAGGCTCTGATACCAAGTTAGAAGAGATGAAGAGAGAGAGGAGAGAAAGGAGGAAAACCCTAATGACTACATTGTATTAATCTGGAATAACTTACACAATAGACAACACCTCTATATATAGAGGTTAGTACATAAAACCCTAACAGACTAATATGACCAAATTAACCCTAATAACTATTGCATATTCTAACAGCTGTAAAATAAATTGTTTTGTGGTGGCACAGGTGCATGGCTGTACTTAGCTAGTAAGGTATGCCATGTAGTACCAGCCTAAGTGCCCCTGTTCATTTCTTGTACATTGAGGTGCACAAATTTCCTTCTTTTTGTAGACACTTGAACTATTGGTTTTGAGGGTAAATCTGGTCTATGTTGTGTTAATGTTTTTTTTTTTGTAATTTTGTTTGAATTTATTCACTTAAGTCTGTTCACTTGTTATTTCCACATATCTCATTCTAAACCATTTTCATCAGACTTGGTCATATTACATGCGAAAACCCATTTGCTAAAAAAAGGATGCATACATATATTAGACTCCTGAATTTTGCACAGTTGATTTGCATACATTCTGAATTTCCAAATCTGTTGCAGTAGACTTATTTCAATAATATTGTTTCCGTTTATTCTTATATGTATGTACACATCACACTTTAGGATAAGATCTTTTAAGAAAATATGCAACTATCAACCTATCAACTTTTACTATTTTTCTCATCGGGTAAGTAATTCAACTCTCAGGCATTGGCACAAAGGTACCGGCGATTCATGATATATGTTCATGCAAAAGGGATGATTGTGGATGATGAGTATGTGATAGTTGGCTCAGCTAATATTAATCAAAGATCAATGGCTGGTTCAAGAGATACTGAGATAGCGATGGGAGGCTATCAACCTCGTCATACATGGACTGAAAGAAAAAGGCATCCGCATGGCCAGGTCAGTACTATATGCCATTTAACCAATTAACCAAATAAGGGCCCTATGCAGCTAAGATAGAGTAATATCTGTTTTGAATTTCTCTCCTGGATTATTCTAATGTCAATCATCCTAAGTAGATTTTGGTTTATTGAGTGCTTCTGTATGCTTTTGTTAAACCTAATTACCTTGCACCTTGCAGAAGTAAAAATGTGTTAAAAACAATCATATCTTTTAGGGAGGATCTGAAATCTTGGCCCAAGTACTAGAGTGTGCACAAGGTTTTTGTCTTCAACACTTTTCACATTAATTTTGAAATTTGTCACTCTGCCGCTGCCTTTTACGGCCTCATGACTAAACTTAGCCTTCATGGCCAAGGCCCTTGTGCCAATGTCTTGCCTGAGCACCTTGCCGCCATTGCCACTCTATTTTCTCTTTTGCAAATTGCAATTGCTTTGCCCACATCACAATGCACACCCTCATCAAATCAACTCGCTCTAAGTTCTGCAACAATATGTCATCCATGACAGTTATAAATTCCATCTTCACAGCTGCACCGCTTTTTCAATTGTCGCCCACCACCTTTGTGCTATCGCTTTGCTTTTCCATTGTCACCCACCACCTTTGTGGTTTCGCTTTGCTTTTCCGGTAAACCCATCCTTCCACTTTCAAGAACTCTTAGCTCAACATCTTCCGCTCCTTTTGAAACTCCACAGTGGTAGTTAGTAGTGGTACCAAGTAGTAATTGAAGATATCATGTTTCATGGTGAATTCCTAGCTGAAGTCATCTCGCGATGCTTGTGTCTCGTAGTGAGACCAACAAGCACCTTACACTCATATGTCTCATAGCAGCTTGAGATGCTCACGTTTCATATTGACAACAACGCCATGTCCAAGTGCTACTCGTCACTAGCTTCTCGTGCTTTTGATGCAAGTAACTCTCTTTCCACCCTTCGGTGGCTTCTTTGACATGAATAACACTCTTTGTTATAAGCTTCTCATAGCATGTCATCAGATAACACATGGAAGGATCATATCCAAATTTGTTAAACGGATAGTATCGAAAAGGCATAAAATTTTTTAAAATATTCAAATGTGGTTATGGTTTGTACTAGTGCAAACCGAACCTAGGTTCAGATTTGATTGAACTAGTTCACTTAAAAGTAATCCGATTCAGGTTAGAATCAAAACCTTGGTTCAATCTGATTAAGCCTGAATTGAATCACTTAATTAACTTTACTATCTAAATTGAATTGTGATTCATTAGAATTGAATCAAATAAATTTCACTTGTAATTCATCTGGCAAACATGTAGCCCAACCCTAGCCACCGATTGAATTTTAATTTGATCTTGAAGTATTGAATTGAACAAGGATGCATTGATTGTGGGGTAAACTTACGCTCTGGCAAGGGTTGTCTCGTTGCAGGGAGGGGGAATCACCTAGAGTGGTGGCAGTGATGATGCAATCTTCACCAAAGAACAGGAAGGCTGGAGATGGTTAATGTTGGTACTTGGCAGAATGGATGGTTGAATCTTTTTGGTTGAGGGTTGTGAGGAGATAATGTGGCTGACACAAGGGTTTGATTCATCACTTGGATCATCTTTAAAGAGTGTTTGCCGGATAGGGGAAGGTGTCACTGACAACGATCTATGTTGAGTGTTACTGTCAATTAGCTTATTGAATCGGCAGGACCCAGTTTGGTTCTGCTGCGCTGTCGTAGCTGTGCTGTGACTGCTGCGCTGTCGTAGCTGTGCTATGACAGCTGCACTATCACTGTAGCATATGTTGTAAAAAGTGTTTGGGTGAATCTGCTGACAACTGCACTGTCACTGTAGCAACTACTATTAAATTATATATAACATAATATAATTAAAGTGTTATAAAGATTTAATTTTACAGAACTATTAATTTATATAAGAACTAATTAATTAATTAATTACTTAAATTATATATAATATAATTGGAAAAATAAATTAAAGTTAAAATTACATATTTTTTATAAATAAAGAATTTTATAAAATTAAAATAATTATTTTTATAAAATTATTAATTTTTATATGATCAAATAATTATTTTCAAAGAAACTTCAATGATTAATTTTATGTTTAAAAAGAATTAATTAAAATTATTATATATTAGATTAATCAATATAATGATATATTAAATTTTAATACATATTTAATATTATATATTATATTTAAAATTTAATTTAATTATTAGTATATTTTATATATAATGATATATATTTTAAATTTTAATAGATATAATTAATTGTTATGTATATAATGATTAAAAAAGTTGGGTGAAATTATTATCTATGTACGGTTGAAATTTTATTACTGTTTCAATGCATAATTATCTAAAATTTGGGTGAAATTGCATATTTGCATTGCTTCTGCTGCCCCTTGGAGCGCTGCCGGAAGCACGACAGCTCCAAACGGGCACTAAGTTGTTCTGGCATCTAGGTGATTGGAGGAACAAAATTTGAGGCTGATCCGTTAAGTGAATCTAGAGAGGAATTAGTTGCTGGATCTAGGGAAGAGGAGAGCTTGGACGAGTTGGGATCAGGTCTACTGATGGCTTGATTCTCATTATTGGTCTCCGACAATGATAAGGAGAGTTTTTAAACCCAATGATCGGATCAGTCTCATGGTCTCCAACAATGATAGAGGACTGTTCTTCATGACTCTTACCTCTGAATGGAGATGTGGTCACAGCCCCAGGCTTTGGGACTAGCTGGTTGAATGACTGAGACCCTGGAAGTTTAGATGGAGGTTGGTCAGTCGGGAAGGACTGGTTGGCGGGACACATTGATGACGGAGGAAAGTCTAATGTTGTATGATAGGTTGGTCAGTCTCCAACAATTCTTGTACTATGTTTTTCATGTTCATTGTTTACTTAAAAATCCGGCTATTATGGTAGAAAGTAATTTTATGCAAAATTCCCTAAAAGTCTAGCTGGAAAATGGAGCCCATGACTAGATTTCCTTGCCAATTATTAGGATTTAAGACGCTCAATTTTCTCTCATCTGCATGCTCAAGTAGCTGAGTTGGTGCACTAGGTGGGATGCAATTACAAAAAGAAAAACCTCTGTATTTTTGTGATCATTGTTTTCACTTTCTAAGTTTTTGATCCATCAAACAATCTTGCTTTTTAGTTCTTATTTTTAGCATTCACAAATCACAACACCACTTAGCACCACTGCAGGATAATACAAATTAGCAGATAAAATTGCATGACATAGTTGAATTGCTTCAGGTATATGGATATAGGATGTCATTGTGGTCAGAGCATCTAGGCATTCTAGACGATCGCTTCAAGCAGCCCAACAGCCTCGAGTGTGTGAAATTTGTGAACCAGATTGCCGAAGAGAACTGGTCAAGATACACTGCAGAGGAAATCACGCCGTTGACAGGTCATCTCTTAAAATACCCTATCAAGGTGGATGCCGACGGCAAGATTGGCCCGCTGCCGGACTACGAGTGTTTCCCTGATGTAGGCGGCAAGGTCTTAGGAGTGCAGACGGCTCTTCCTGATACGCTTACTATGTAGTCAGTTTGAGTTATGATGCAATTATTTCAAGGTCCGGCACAATAAGTTTTTTTTCTTATGATTGCATAATTGAACATTGTCCATATTTTGCATTGTGCGAAGCAGTAGGGATTTGAGGGAGTGGTTCAGAATGTAATTTCCACTTTGTAAATTATCATTTGTATTCAGCCACAAGTTTCTCAAAGTCGAGCCTTGAAATGGAATTTTTTTTATTGAACGATGAAGTCTTGGTTGTTTACGTCTTGTAAGAATGTCAATGCCATCACAAAGCCTCGAATCCCACGGTTTAAGTCTAGATTTATTTTGTAAAGTAGTGCACGCAACGCAGTGTCATCGATAACATAATTAGTACTTTTGAAATTACAATATTAAATATTTCTAATCTAAAAACGGATCTGGTTCCGACTGTAATGAAGTATTCGCGAAGCGGAACCCGATAGTATCTGTGAATATTTTATAGGGTCGTGACTTATATCGAGACATATTCGTTTGCATCGTTAATCTTTCGCGATCCCAATTCCAATTTGCTTCATTTTCCGGCCATCCTTCGAGGAACGACGAGCCAGCGCAGAAGAGCAGATCTCAAAGATTCATTTGTTCGTTTCCTCGAACCCGCCGAAGCTTGATTATCCGCCTGCATGGCAGATCTCTCAATCCCTTGAAACGCAGAACAGAGAGGCGCGGAAAGGGCTCTGCTCGTTGCTTTCGGTGTTATTGAGGAAGATGATAACGAGATCGAACCTGCCGGAACAGCTGAGGGAATACCATACACGGCCCAAGCACGAGTGGGCCAACGTCTCCTTCTCCTCCTGTAATACCTCGTCGCGGTAATTTCAGCGGAGAACCGCTGCAAACTCTACTTCTATCTTTGCGTTTGTTTTTCTTTCGTTTTATCTCCTCTTTTCTTTCTGTGCCACTGTGTTTTGTTTGCCTCCTTCATGTCACTCTCTTAATCAAATGAACTCGGGGTGATTATTTCTTATACTCGAAAAAATATCTTTTTGATCTGAGTTAGAACATGTAAAACTCCCCTTGGCGAGGGTCTATTTAGGGTAAGATTCCTTACGTTCATGAAATTAGTCTTAGCTTCTGTTGTTTTTTAATGAAGCAAGCGTCTCCCTTTCAAGCTGGCATTTTTTTATGAACCATGATGCATCATAGGGAAAATCACCGAAACCATAACTTCGTGCTTGATACAAGGGCCTTATAATAGTTGATCTTTCAGTAGATTTATATTTGATCTGTCATCGTAATATGCTACTCATACAATATTTATATCTAGTGTCCAGCACATGAATTCTTTCAGACTATATAATTTTGTTCTTCGAAATGACCCTCAGTTCTCAATTTGCATAACTACATTATCTATCTCACAAATGTTGGGATTTGATAGCAATTTGTAAACTTCACTCATGCAATTACTGTCTCTATAGATGTGAGTAAAATTAAACTAAACCACAAGAATCACCAAACAGCAAGAACACCAAGTTTTAATGTAAAAATCCCTTAAAAGTAAGGGTAAAAGGATCACAAAAGTGAGCCACAAATCCTTCCATTATGAATCAATTATATAATGTCTCTTCACAATAAGAATTTCATTAAAAAGGTGGAATAATTGTTGTGGAAAGTGGAGTTATCATTGAATTATGCCTCACATGCCACATTTCACTTTGGGTTTTGTAAAGAAAGCTAAGTCTCAAGTATAAGAATTTATAGCACTCCAACTTTAGTCACATGTTAGATGTGAGAGCATGATTGCATTAGTCGATAAGTCATTATCGGTCAACTACTTGAGCTTAAACATTTTGGATACCATAGTTAACTTGAGCTTAAACATTTTGGATAATGTGATTTCACTAAGCTAATTAGTTAAGTTTTATGTTAAATGTGGTTATAGTGATTATATCCATGATTTCCCAAAACCCATTTAAACATCTAAACTTTTGAAGTTATTTATTTGGTAGATGTTTGGAGCACAAAAAATATGCCTTCATGATGGAGTTGTTTGGAAAGCATGAAAATGGCAAATTAGGATCACTTAATTAATATGGTTATTACTCATATAGGCTTTTGAGTAGGCCTAAATTAGTGTGGGGGGTATTATCTATCCTTGAAACTTAAATATAGAGGCTTGTTACATGTTGTAATAGGGCAATGTACATAATATGGTGTAATGTAACATAGTTTAATTTAACTTCTCCTCTTATTCTTATATTCTATCATGGTATTAGAGTAAGTTTCAAAACCCTAGACCACCTCCTCTCCTCTCGTAGTAGCAACAACATCATGATTCCACCACAATTGTTATTTGCTCATGTTCCTTCCTATTCGTGTTAATGTTCAACATGTATGACATCTCAACAACACCATGTGGAGTTCATCACCTACATCAATTCCTTTGTGCTCATTTGCTCTTCCACCCACTTACTATCCTTGTTGTTCACACTCTTCCTTCTTGTTTCTCTTTGGCATGTTCCCCCATGTCTATTGTTTGCCTAGTAGCACACAAAAGGGATTACTCTACATATTGTACATCCTAGTTCACTGCCTTTCACCCACATTTCACCATCTTGAATGTCAATGTTAACTCTATCAAACAACTGCAACATATTTGCCCCATAGTTCTAAATACTAATCCACATTAGATATATGGTCTGTTTAAACCAATCCAATCATGTACCAGTATTGATACTTCCCATGCATGTGTGTGTATATATATATATAGTTAAATTGATTATACTACTAGTTTTGTGTCGGTATGGATCAATGCAAACTAGTTTTACAGTGTACTGACACACAGGTAATATTTAAAATCTTGATCTAACCTTTGCCCCATGGCTACCTCCTACCCCACTAATGTCACTACAAAGCTTGTGTCGTTGCTACACCCCATACTTTTGAGGAGTACATGTCACCTACTTGTATGCCATCCCTCTACACACCACTGAATCATGTTGCTGTCCTTCTCTCCTATTGCCATAGAGCATTATCCTGGTCCATGCAGACAGTCAAGTCATCTGCCCTAGTTTTTGTGGCCATCTCACAACTCTATAGTCCTACCTTTTGAGGGTGATTGTAGTAGTTGCATCAACCAAGCAGGGTACATGTTGCATTTCATTTGCATTCCACAACCACATTAAAAGAATAATAGACACATATTTGACTTCTTGCATTTGTTGCCATCTCCTATGGTGATCTACTTTGCAATATTGCCTTCCCCTCCAGTATTTGGAATAAGCTCTCAGCCATCCTCTATACCTCATTGGTGCTCCTGTGTTTTTATACCTTGTGGGCTTGGTTGGCATATATGTTCTAACTTGAAGGGGACTATGCAATGATTCTTTCATAGTGGCATCTCTTTGGAATTATGCTTTTCTTATACCATATTGTCTCCTTCATCCTCACTCCAAGATGAGTATGCTTATACAAGAAGTGTTCTTTTTAGAGTCTCCTAGTGGACTTCCTCTTTTGTACTTCACGTACCTTGCATCTTAGCCATCTCTTTCATCCTCTTTCCAAGAAGAGGAATATCCCTTTGGCAAAATTATTTTCTTTGGAGTCTGTGGCACCTTCCTTCTCCTTGGCTTCATGTTTGCAACGCGCTCGAACCAACATTGCCCTCTCGACAATGTTCCTATGTCTTTATGGGTAGCTGGACATGATTGATATACCTAGTCTAACTTGAGGGGAGTGTTGGAAAACATAGGAATTGGCAAAATTATTTTCTTTGGTGTCTGTGGTACCTTCCTTCTCCTTGGCTTCATATTTGCAACGCGCTCAAACCAACATTGCCCTCTCGACAATGTTCCTATGTCTTTATGGGTAGCTGGACATGATTGATATGCCTACTCTAACTTGAGGGGAATGTTGGAAAACATAGGAATTGGTAATTTAAAATTCACTTAAATTGTTATGGTTAATATTAATTATAGAAATTTTGACTTGGTCTAAATTCATGTATGAGTTTATTATCTACCCTTGAAGCCCATAAATACAAACTTGTTAATTATTTTAATAGGAAAATATACATAATGTGCTATAACGTGCATTGTTTAATTTAATTTATCCTCTTATTTTGTATTCCAATATAGTGCAGAAGAATGCTTCCTCTCATTTTTAGCTTCCTTTACCTCTTCATATTTGTGCAGTATTCTCATTTCAGCAAGTCTTTCCCTTCTATCTGTACAAAGATGTACATGAGGAGACTTAGGTAGTTATTGCTGTTATGTAGTGGATACTGATTTTTTGTCCATGACAAAAGATGTCATCTGTTTGATATGCTATTTGCATGCAAGAAATTGCCCTCAAGCATACTAAGCGGTGCATTCATTATGCTATTGCGAATTTGGATGCCTCACCTAATGGAAAACGATTTTTTAGATCCTTCATTGTGGAAAGTTGAAACACAACAGCCTCTTGAGCCAGAGTTCTCCCATGCTCTAGTTTACTATTAAGCTTTAACACGAGACTATAGGTACATCCAATCTCATAGCGTTCAACTTCAAGAAGCTGTAGGTGCTTCTCATATAACAAATCTGATTCATCTTTGTCATACAGATTTTCAACACTGCAAACAGGAGTTAAGATCGTACATCCAATGATCTATGTTGCTAAAGAAAATCCAGCCAATCTATAATAACATTGTAGGACTCTCCTAATCTAGTTACTTAGAAGTCTGTCAACATTCATTTCTTCAGCTACTTAATCCTTTACTCCAAGTGGGTTAAGATCTTTTCGTATGACTTCTCAGTTCTATTTATTTGATTCTGTCAGAGAAACCATCTCAATTCAACTGTAAACAAGGATTTTCTATTGCACTTGTATGATATGGAAATTTGGCGGTGATACTCGTTATACTAATATTTAATCTAAAATGTGACGATTGGAATCAATGACAATGAGGTACTGTATTTGATTCTGCCTTTGTTTTTCAAAGAAACGAAATTTAGCGTCTACAAAATTCTGAAATTTCTCCGTTCTTCTTTCTTTTCTGCTAAATAGTGGAGACTTAAAATGCCACATTAAAGCTTTACGCTTTCACTGTTTAAATTAATTCAAATATTTTACGCATTGTTTTTGTCATGCGACGCAGGGTGGATGTGATACTTGTGATATGGGAGCTGTTGACATTTGCTCTCCTTGTTTTCTCGGGTGTTGCTTTGTATTTCAAGCATATGAAGGTTGCTTTTCTCTTGATATGTATTACTGCACTTATTTTTGTGTGCGTGAAAGTAACAAAGCAGGTGAGACAAAACCGGAAGAACAAACAAAAAATGCTCCTCCCGCTGTCAATGTGAGATTGCAGATTGCACAGGCTTCGTGATTTCCAGTGACCATCTCATTCTCGTTAAAGGATTTTCAACTTGTGCAGTCAAATCTGTTGCTGCCTTAGAAGGAAGCTTTTATTATTTTCTATTTTTTTTGGACGGTCAGCCAACAAATTTGGCTGAATGCCATCAAAGTATACTAAAATTACAAAGATTTTATGGTAATGCTGTAGGCTTTGGGTAACTAAGTTTTATCTGCGGCTACATGGTCTAAGCAGAATTCTGGACGGTCCGTCCATTTATATACGTATGGCCTCGTTTACCCGATTTGGCCTACTCAAAAAATCCATTTAGAGTTGTTGAGCTTGGTTTCTATTTCTAGGTTCAAGCATTCTGGATGAAGTTGAATTACAACCTCTCCCTTGGAGTCGGTGGAGGTGGGTTAGTGTTGGGCTATTCGATTCAACACAGGAATGGCTAAAGGTAGACCTCGAATGAGTATCATCCTACCTGAATCCGACTTTGATTGTCCAGTATACTGACATGTAGGTAGAAATATGGACATGTAGGGTGCACTCGGATTTCTGTCTACATGCCTTGGAGCTTCTTTTCAGCTAGACGTATCTACTTGTTTCCATAGACAAAAATTTGTTTGGGCATCCCACAAATTGGGCAATTAAAATCTCTCTTCAGAAGGGCCCCCTGATTTGATATATTATATATAGATTGATGAATATATTTATAAAGAGGTACATGGGAATGCGGGATGTCATGTGGAGAAGAAGATACTGTGGGCGCAGCGGATACAGATAGATAAATAGATGTGTCTGAATTCATTGGATTGGGACTACTTGGCTATGTGTTGTCTGACGGCGGGTCCAACGTCGTCGGTTCCCGGCAGCTCATGTGCTAGGTATGCCCACCGCTCAATCCCCTCAAGATGAGCCTGCAACTAGCTACTATCCTTCAGTTGCTGCGCCAATCCAAGACGCAGGTTGTTTGTGATGCTAGTTAATTTACGAGTTTTTAAGATGTATGGATAGAAATCCGAAGGTATCCTTCATAGAGTGTTTACTATCTTTCTATAACATTTTCCTAAATTCACTGGCCAGTGTGTTTTTATATGAAGGCATATCTGATAAATCCTGCAGGAAGAAAGTACTTCTACTAGGAGCATTATCTTTCCACAACAGTTCCCCAAAACAAGCGTTGATTATTACTATTTTTCAAGTGCATGTCCAATGTAGGTGACAAAACATAGAATGAGCGATTACAATTGTTTTTAGTTCCTATGACCATCTAATTATTTATGCTCCTAATTTCAAACTATGCTTTTGTGCTTATTCAATTTAACTACATACATGATTCTTCTCACGAGCACATTAAGTTTGAAGCATAGAACTAATTGCGCTATGCTTCGTGTAAAAAAAACAGACTAGGATTTGCACAACATGCCCATATTTGACCTTGTGATATTGATAAATAAAGGTAAAGGAGAAGTTTGAGAGTATATGATGTCTAAGCAAGAAGACAATACTTTCAACTAATGCTTGAATTTATCATTTGTAATTTTTAGAGTATATGATGCAAATATTAAGGTACGTGCAAGACTTTCTAAAATTTAAAGGGGTTCAATGTGATTAAGACAATTTTATAAATAAGGCAAAAATTTTACATTGAAAAATGAAATCTAATATAATTTTACCATATAAATTAACAAAATTGTATGGACGAACAACATGAATGCATGCTACGATTCACACTATGCATGCCAGCTAGTAAAGGAAAAGACGTTAAAATTTCAGTAGTTATGTTTTATAAAGAAAGAAAGAAGTAAATTTTTTGATCGGATTAACATCAATAACAGTGAATGAGTTCATTCATTTATTGATAGCACCTGAAGAATGGTTTCTGTCAGCTAGAATACTCAAAATCTCAATTACATGTTCCTAACAATTAATTGCCCAGACCAAAGTCCTTTTGTATTTTATTGTTCTCGGGAATTTGAACTACAAGCACTCGGACACAATTGATGATCAGAATCACGAGGCTGAGCACACATCATTGTATGTGCAGATCTACAAGCTAAGACAAAGAATTAATGCGTCAATCAATTCACAATCCTCTCAAAAGCCATAAAGAACCAGGCACTGCTGCTGCTGCTGCTGGTGGCGGCGGTGGTGCAGGTGGTTTACTACTTCTGATCCCGTGCCAACCAACGCGGCGGTGCAGCAGGCGCCGGCGACGGAGGCGGCCACGGCTCTCTCCACATCCGGTGCCGGCAGGCCTCCGCCTCTGAGCAACGAGATGACGCGCTCCATGCACAGCGCCCCGCAGGGCAGCGTGATGGGGCCGTCAGCCGGCAGCCCGAACTCCTCCTCCGACATCCGCAGCAGCTCCCGGAAGATGCCGCTGGTCAAGTACTTCAGCGGCACCATGAACCGCTTCCCGTCAGCCGTGTACACGAACACGTGGCCTCTGCTCGCGAGCGCCAGCGAGCTCCCGGCCGCACACGACTCCTCGCCCGCCGCCCTCGCTGCTGCGGCCATGATTCTCCTCCTGCCCAAGGCCGCCACCCTCTGCCACTTCCTCACCATCTTGATCAACCTCATCGGGTTCATCATTCCTACGACCACTCACAATTGCTACTACAGTTTGAGCACAATGAGATGGAACTGGTGCCTCATATATATGTAAAGCTACACTGATGTAGAAGGGCAAGGACGGACAGTACATGTGTGCAGTGGAGTACTTCATGGCTAGGTGGACCGAAAGGGCCGCAAAACCATGTGCTGATTGGATGAGAAAGCGGCTCTTGTAGCTGCATGTTTGGGGGTTGGTGGAGGCTCACCTCATGAGGAGAAAATTTTTGCCAAAGAACTCTTCGGCAAATGAACGCAAAAGGGTAAATTTTATGTGTGGAGAAAAAAATTCATAATACGGTAAAAATCAGTATTACACAATAAAAATATTATATGCTATTGATTTTTATCGTGTAATAGACTATTTTTTCTCCTCACAACAACCACCCTTGTGCATTCATTTGCCGAAGGACCTTCGGCAAAAAAATTTTCCCTCATGAGGTTACAGTGCCGGATACTAACAGCCACAGCAGGCTGGCGTGAAAATTTGAAAGCGCAAATCTTAAAATGTAATTTGACCTGAACTTTAAGATTCTCAATGACTTTTCTGGACTTGTCCTATCCGTGCTCTCTCAACGGTGGAAACAAATTTTATGCAAGGCACTGCTTAGATCGCAACAAATATGAAGGGCCCTGCTTACTATTCTTTTGCTCTTGGCACAATATCTGAGATTTTGATGTCTGGATATGCGAATATTTTCTCCAATGAGAGCTCTGTGGCATGTGCCGCGGTCCCTCTCCAGATTGAATGCTTCTTTCCAGGTCGAACATGTCACACCAGTGTCATCTTAAATTGTCAGCTACTGCTCGTTCAGGCCTTGCTCCTTTCTGAGTTTGACAGTGCATGCGCCTCTCATTAACCGTATGGCCGTTGTGTTTGTTGCAACTAACTTATTCTACGTCCTTGAGGCATCTCCAATTGGGCTTCGATGAATTTGGGCGCACTGTAAGAAAGATCCCGTACAAACTAATGTTTCTTGGAGGCCCAGTCTATCCATTTCACTCGGAGGTGGGGATCCGACCCGATAACACTTTCCTTCATAACGCTTCTGTTCGCTGGGGCGGCCGGTGTGTTTGCTTGGCAGTCGCGATCCGGAGCGAGGGATCTCATCAGCGGATAGCGGAAATGGGCGGCGGCGGAGGGCACGAGGGGAGCACCACCTACAAGGGATTCACCATCCACCACCCCAAGCGGTGGCACGCCGTCACCGGCAAGGGCCTCTGCGCCATCATGTGGTAAACTCGGCTTGCACTGCCCTAGCCCTAACCTCTACCTCGTCCTTCTCTTCCTCTTTGCTTTATTGGAAATTGTTAGGGCTTGGATAAGATGTGAATCCTGCTTAGTTTTGATCTGGTATTATTAGATGTTGAATTTTCGAGAAATTCCCTAATCTCTGGGGTCGCCGCATTCCCCGATCTACCTATCATTGCAATGCGTACACCATTTTATGGGAACTGTAATCTCGATTTCAATGATTTTAGTTCGTTCCGGCGTAGTCTTATCCGTTAGTAAAACTTATCTGAACGAGTATCGGATCTCGTTAGGAAATTAGAAGCGTCATTAATTGAGAAAGAAGATTGGTATGCTGCTGAACGAGTTTCTGTTACGTGCGGCATTCCATCTGTCGCAGTTGTTGTGACGTATTTTCTTGTTTTGATATTTGGAACAATTTGAGAATCATAATTAGGATCACCAAAACGGTACTGTCAGTCAATAATACATCTTCTGCGATGGTGATTAACTTTTTTTCTGATTACTGATTTGTCGCCTCTAAACTGCTTTCGTTGGTCATTTTTCAACGAGATTTGATCTTAATGTTTTACAACTGACTACTTTTGTGTTCATACAATATATAATCAGACTTGTGATTTGTGTTTATTCTCGAACCAGCATTAGTTAGCTAATATGCAAGGGAGGGGGAGCCATTTTAAAGTATCTTCTATGATTGTTATATGGAGTAGGATTGAGAAACGGCTATATTTTTTTTCGGACAAGCCTACCAATCTTTACATATTGCTAATTGTTTGTGCTTATTTTATTGAGGTAGTTGTGATTAATTGTGTACAAATTATGCATTATTTAGCTTTAGACCTTATCCATTTTGGTGTGAGCAAAATACCAATCAAATAATGGCATGTTTAAGTTTAGAAATACCATTTATTCTGTTTCTTAACTTTCAATATTTTGATATGAGCATATCTGTAAGATGTATATTGCAAAGATTTTTTGAAACTATAGGAGCAATCCAATTTGTATTTGGTTGTATAAGCAAAGAAACATACGGCAATTTTGCATAATAATCAAACAGGCATAATATGAGTTATGGTAGCGTTGATCTCTCATTCAATGTATGATATTTCTTAACTTATGCAGATGCTGTAAATGATCCTTATTGACAAAAGGTTTGCTATATCAATTGAATCATAATTTTGTGTACTAATAATCATCCAAGATTTATGAGGTACAGAAAACAACCATAATATATATCCTCTAAGTTCCAAATTCTTGTTAATAAAGTCTTTTGCTTACATTGATGAGAATTTTGTTAATAGTGGACTTCCTATTGCACATTTGTACTTTATTATGTTATAATTTTCTTGCTCAAGGTAATCATAATTTGCAGTTATAAGCATGGCTTTAAATCTTGTATCGTCTAATCTGTGCAACAAATAACTGATTAATAATGGAGCAATTCTGAGTTCTGAACTACATTGTTGGCACAATGACCCCGGTTGGTATGCTTAATACGTTTACATTTTTTCAGCAATCTGATATTCTTTGATGCATCACTTGTTGCACCTGATAATTTCAATTTGTTGGGACAGGTGATATACTGACATTTTATCATGATTACAGAGCATCATTTAGTTAATTTAGACAGTTGTAATAAAATACCCTCATGCCCTTAGGATTTCAGGACCTTTTATAGTATGAGTAATCACTTAAATGCTTATTAGTTGCTTCTGCTTTTCAAGTACAAATCAATTGTGGGCATCCTTAATACTTTCCACAGGTTGTTAGTATTCTTATTTCCCTTTTTATCATAGTATCCTCATATTCCCATAGAAACATGGTGTGTGGGACCAAGATGATGTGGTGAGATTGATAATAAATAAATAAATATACCCTACTATTTAATAGATAAAATGTTTATATAGAAATTCTAGATAGACAAGGGAAGAGAAGATCCTCATTCATGTATATGATATTAAAAAGGAAGTATGTGTAACTCTATTATCAGAGCATGATGATATGGTATCCGTTTCATTGACACAAATTTCTTCTTTTTTTTTTCTCAACCTCCATATGCACTGTAGAGAGTTGGCTGATGTGGTAAATGCACTTACAGGAAAAAAAGTAGTAACTAAGATGATAAGATTGGAATCGGTATTGGAGCAATATGCCTCAGAGAAATTAGATAAAGTTTGATAGAGATAATATATAAGAAGCGTTCCAAAAGATTACTTATATGAGAGAAATGTTGTGTGTATGTATTTGCAAAAAGGCTTAATCAAGTTTCCTCTTTTTTTCTTTAGAGATGGTGCATTTCCTTCTTTTTTTTTTCCTCTGTCTGAAGCACAAGGGGAAGTTTTCCCTATCTGATTCAAATAGAGAATTGGGGAAGGGAAAGATAAACGTGTTGGGATGCGATGTGAGAAAAAGTCAGTAAGATTATGATTTTTTTAAATTAACTGAACTATTGTCCAGCACATTCTGAGTAGCGATCCATCTGGTGAAAATAGAGAATCGGAGAAGGAAAAGGTTAGTGTGATAAAGAGAAATATCAAATTTGTGAGTAATAATGTTTAAGGTAATGATGAATTCTTTGAAATTAACTCAACTGTTGTCCCGCACAGTATGACTAGGGATTTTAATGCGCTAAGCTTCAAGCTTCTCTATCTGAAACTTGTGAAATTTGAGCATTAATTCAACTCAAATAAAAAATGTCTAATTTGTTTGTTAAAAAAATACTGTAACGCAGTGCAGGATTATAAACAAGTTTATTCTGGTCCTTAAACAAACATTTGCTAATCTTTTATGAAGCAGGTTGTATACAAGCTTGTAATTAAATGAGGATAGCTCATGCTTTTGACTAAAAACAATAAATTTTAAGTGATCTTAACATTAGTTTAGGCATTAGGAAAATAATGAAGATCAGTATATATGCATTGAAATGCCCATAATTGTATTTTGCAAATACTAAAGTGTTAAAAATATAAGTTACGAATAAAAACTTATGTATAACATGAATATAATCTGCACTTAAATATACATGTGTATGCATGCATGTTTTTGCGTGCATATATTATATACATATGTATATTTATGTATATGTATATACATTCAATATTTATATAGTATTAAAATTTAAATTTAACTCTAAACAAGTTTATAAACAAGCTTGTTGTCAATCTTATTCATAAGCTATTCATTTTATTTGTTCTTGAACTTAAACTAATTTTACCTGTTTATGTTCAAGCTTGATAATTGATTTTGTCATGCTAAAATTTTACTCAAGCTTGTTTAATTAAGAATTAAACTAACATAAACGAAATATGATCAAGAAAAGCTCCAAGCCGTTAGCAATGGCTTAGTGTGCTTAACAGTCCTAATTGCGTGCCTACAAAATTCCTTTGCATCTCATATATTTTAAGGTTGATTACATCTGGTTCGATTGACTTGAGATGTGTTTCAATTTAATCCATGGTATCCCGCAATTTAGTTTCTTTGAGACCAGTGCTGAAGGCCAAAGATATGATCCATGAAATGGTGACACTTGAACCAATATTGTGAAATGTTTAGAATGCGCTATTAGCATAATGAAGAGTATGTTATTGATTTTACTTTGTCTAAAAAAGTGCATACCATTACCCGGTTTTGAGTGCTGCCAGAAACTGAAGTGCTTACCAGTTATTAACTCACTCAACCTCTGTCTGCCACAAACAAGGTGCTTACAACAGTCGCTCTTTTCTGCCAATGATGTGAAGTAATTCTACATAGATGCGGAAAATGTGGATTGTGATGCTATTGAGTTGAAAAGAACCATCTTACTGAGGTGATGAATATTTCTAGTATATCAACAAGTATTGAAGTATACAGATGCAGTACACAAAAGAAAGTGCCAGAGAAGGTAGAAAAGAGAAAAAGAAGAGAGGGAAGAAAGATATAAGTGAGAGCTAGTAGAGGAATGGTTATATCGATAAGAATAATTCAAATTCATTAATCATGAGCTGTTCATTACAAATATTTACGTCCTTTAGGTTTTTGACGCGATTCCAAACAATTATTGATTACAAAAATCAGTCACTATCCATGACTTAATTAATTACCCCTTTAATGGTTGACATGGTAAATCCGCTAACAATAATATAATAAAACAATCATTACATATAATAAAATTTAATAAATTCACATTGTATCAGTAATTGAATTATAGATTCTACTTTGCAGGTTTTGGGTACTCTACAGGGCTAAGCAGGATGGTCCTGTAGTCTTGGTAAGTTTTCCTATCAGAACATAGTTATGTCCTCTAGATATGTTCTTTTGGTTCCAAATATATTTGTTAGCGTAACTATCTTTGCAGGGTTGGCGTCATCCATGGGAAGGACATGGACATGGTGACCATTCTCATGACCATGGTCATGACAAGGCGGTATGTACATGTAGCTTCTGATTTGTGTTCAGATGCTTGAATATCATTTAATGTTGTGCTTTGGGAGGTATGCTTTACATGCTTCTATTTGCCTGTCACAGTAATAATATTGACGTGTAGCATTGAATATATGCAAGTAGATATTTTGAGGGCCAAATAGCCTCTGCCACTGTATTGAAGAAAGTGTGTAAATAAAAAGTTTGCGCATGCTCCAAGCATGACAATGAGCAATAAATATCTAAATAATTACCATGTAAAAAATTGGATATATATAAATCTAAATACTATAATAATAGTCATCGCAATTGTCTCAATAATTTCATAATCAAACAAGAACATTAATCATAATATACTTGTCATGCCTTCTATTTTGGAAACTAGGTTCGCCGTACAAGTAGAAGATATAGCTCTTTGTCACTGATTGTGCCTTTTGGTTTGGAGTGGAATATGAAAAACTAAAACCATTTCTATCAGCAACTTGAGTAAGTCTATTCCCCATAGCAAAGATCAAAATTTTCATATTACAAGAAGTAGAGTAATAATTTAACAAGGACACATGTCAAAGGACAAGACATGTGATCAATTTATACCTGTACTTCACTATCAGTGCATGAGTATGCACACATTTGAGCGGCATGTGGACCATACTTCAAAAACGCTCGAATCTAGGTAACACTTTCCACCGTGTTAAATGAGTTTATTTAGCGCCACATAGGACTATTGAACATCACCTATCCCATGTTTGACAATAAAAGATCATTAGTAATAGTAGGATACTATAACAATGCACAATATGCTATTACTGATATGCCTTGCTGCGTGGGTATGACGTTAATGATATGCTCGCTGGGAATAAAGTGACTAATAAATCCAAAAGTCAACGACATAGTGTAAGTGCAAATTAACATCTTTCTGTAACAAAGGTATGGTGCACTAGTTAATGATCGAGATGGTGACAAGAACCTTAGTTCCTAAATCATGCCTTCCGGAAAGTAGAGTTCCCTTAACAACCCATTTATGCCATAATATTTACTCAACTATGAATACAAAATTGAGAACTTTAACCACTTGGATTGAGGTGAATGGCATGGCTCACGTGGCATTATTTGCTCACTCAAGCACTTGGCCACTGAATAGGAGGTAAACGAAATAGGTTACTCGGAGATGCTTTGTTTGCTTAATTGATTGGCCACTCAACACTTGGTTGATTGATGTAAGGGCTGGTATCATATGGGCATGATCATATGGGCATGATCAGATCGCTTAGAAATTAGAATGATTCGTCACTCAGCACCAATTTGATCTGATCACCCAAGATGTGATCCGAGGACGCATATCACTCTGAGGGATGATCACTTGGTGCTCAGCCAAGCGGATCACATCCAGGGATTATACCTTGCCTTTTTAAGAAAATACCTAGTTGTAAGCGCCTTGTTAATACTTGCACCCCCTTTCCGAGCAATAGATACTTATAATGCAATCTCAATCAAAATATTGCTCCAGTGATTTAATATAGTATCCTAATTCCTACATAGCATCATTAGTAAATAGATAATCAAATTGATGAGAAAAGTAACATAAGAGTATAAAAAGGCCAGTGAGCTGAAAATTAAATATGTGAATTGACAATTAAATCTTAATATAAGATATGGCATATAACCTATTAGCAATAATATCAACGCTTGCTATAATCCTGCATAGCGAATTAGTTTTATAGACATTTTAAAATTTTAATAAAACTTAACAACTACTTTAGTATGACTTGGCTAGAGGCAAAAATTAGAAACAAGATTAATCTACCCCAATTGGATCTTTAAGATTATCTACGAGGGCATCAATACTGACAGGTCAATTCATTAGAATTAAGGTTTAAGGAATCAGTCCGAACCGGCCAATTTTTCCTAGAAGAAGCAGCGGACGGACTAGTGGATGCGATGGAAGAGGCAATGGAACCGCTTTTCTTCCCCTTCTTTTTCTTTTTCTTCTACTTCTTTCTCTTCCACCTCCTCTTCTTCTTCCTTACTAACCCCGTTGCTTTGCGGACCGGTCTGGGTGTGGACCGGCATGATCTTGAACCTTGATTAGAATAGCTAAATTCTAGCTTATGGTAATAGCAGAGCTAATATACAAAGAAAGTGGTCTCTACAACAAATGATGTGTCATTACATTCATAAGAGGACATGATTAGTAGGGATGCCCAATCAGTTCAACATGAACCAAACCAGCCCATTCTAATTCGCACTGAAGCCAAACTAAAAAATTTTTATATTTTATTATTTATTCAATTTTGGTTCAGGTAAACCAAAATTTGGTTCAGGTAAACCAAATTTTTAGTTTGGTTCAGGTAAACCAAAATTTTTATATTTTATTATTTATTCAATTTTGGTTTAATCAATTCAAATTAAATTTTGGTGTTGACCTGAAAATTCAACCAATTTAAAATTTTAAGCCCAAACAAAATCGAAGATGCTTGCATTGAAATTGAAGTAAACCGAAATTTTGATTTGGCTTGGGTGGGGTTTTCAGTTTGACCTGAGTAGCGGACAACCCAAATAATTAGTCTAAAACTTATCTCATATCCATCTTAAAGAATAATATCTTCTTTGACCTTAAGTAGCTCAAATTAGATACCTTACCAAGGTTTTAAAAGCCGCTATAAGACTATGTACCAGTCCATAGTCGGACCAGAACTTATCGGATGGAACTAGACATCATGGGAGCAGCGAAGAAAAAGAAAGAAGAAGTAAAAAGAAGAGTCGGTTTTTAGCTCTCTCCTAGTGCAAGTAGAAGTTGCAAGCCAAGGATCTCTTCCATAGCGTCTGTCGTAACGAGCTTCTCTTCTACCTTCTCCTCTTGTCTTCTCATCTTTCCTCTTCTCTACTTCTAGCTCTCACGAGCTATGTGGGGAAAGCAGACATGAGAAGAGCTTCTCTTATCCTCTTCTGCTCTTCTATTCTCTTCTTTTCTCTCTTCTTTTCTCTTATCCACACTGCTCTTCCGCTTTACCCCATTCCATGTACCGGTCTCTTCTTGGACCAGTATAAACTAACTGTACCACTCGGATCAATATTTAGAACTTTGACCTATACTATATCTTTAAAAACAAAGGTGCAACAAGTAAAAAATAAATAAATTCTAATGCTTTTCCAAAGGGGAAATATAAAAACGTAACAATCCTATGGAACAAATGAGGTCTTTTGTGATATAACCTAGATTTAAAAGAGTATGACAATTGGAATAACCCAAATATGGAGTCTGCCACTCCCTAAAACCTGGTAAGAATACTTGTTATGTCATAGGTTAGGGAAGCATCAAGGGCTTCGTTTGGATCCACTAAAGATTTAAAATGACAATCCAATCCTCAATATCAAGTTCCCAAGTTACAACGCCATAATGTGGAATATATAGTTAGACATTCCGCTTTTGCGGTTAATTTTATATGTAATATGGCTTAAAAATAGAGATCTCATATGAGCATGCCTTAGATTCCATCATAATTTGGCCTAATTAAAGCAAGCCACTAGAGAGTTTCTAATTCAGGGCTTGTGTGGCACCGCTTTGAAGCTGATTTTAATCAGTTTTTAAGCAGAAAACAGTTAGAAAAACTATTTGGTAATGAAAAGTAGAAGCAGAAAAAAGCAGTAAAAAGCAGAAGTTATGAAAGCTACAATTTGATGCTTTTACGGCTTCTGCTTCTCTAAAAAAGTAATTTACATAATTTTATTTAAAATTTTAGGTATTATTATTTTAAATAATTTAAAATTTTCACATTAAAGGAAAATAAAATATAATATTATTTTAAATAATTTAAAATAATATATTTATTTATTATTTTAAATTTTGACAGCAGTTAAAAAGTTATTAACCAAACATCTTATAAATTTTAACAGTGCAGCACAGTATAGTACAGTTTAACACAGTTATAAAATTATTAATAGTGGGGCCAAACAGGCCCTCAATCTCAACTACAATAAGCAATCTAGCTCTTGTCGGATACTCTCTCATGGTGTCATGTTTTTAGGCTCTTCGCGAGGTTCACAAAATCAGACCATACTAGTGACCTATCCTGGACCACTGGTATGTACCAATCTAGGTGTACTGACCATACCAAGTTGTATAGGTACTATAATACTTGAATTAGGTTGTACCGATGCTATAATACTTGTACCAATCTGATCCTGATTTTCTGAACCATGTATCATTAGTAACTTGTCCACTACTACATCTATTTGTGAGTGTATGATGCTAAATCTTGTATGTTTGACCATGGTACCTAAAGTTACAAACTTACAATAATGTTCTTTATTAAATTATCACAAATCGACAATGACGGGGAATTAAATTATCATGAATTGACACTGACGTGCTAATTCCCCCTTTCATCACGTGGAATGCCTTAGTAGAAATTAGTTCACTCTATATCTTTACATATTAAAAACAAGTTGTTTGACTTGATCACCCTATATGATACAATAAGGATGGTGAGATTTCAGTGTTAACCTAAACATAATGATGGTAATCAAGGTATATTATTCAACGCTATGGTACTGTGTAAAATTATCCTACTACAACTATTAATCCGTATAGGAGTATAAAGTTACTAGGCATAACAATATATCTATCTAGTCATATATTCTAAATAATTTCCATTTGTTTAGATAGTTGATACCGTTAGCTAAATTCTCTAGGTTTATCATCAAATGTTGAGTCTTTATGGGATTGTTATGCAATTGACTTGGCCAACTACTCTAGCGCACTTGACATTCCTGCAAGTGGATCACAAGATATATACAATCTAATATGATATGGTCTCGAGTTAAATGTATTATCTATATTATATACCTCTTATGTATCACGATGACTGGGTAGTCATAGGAGTATCTAGATGACATCCTTAATAGTCATGTTATTCAACTTTTTGACTAAGCTTGGACTCTTTTGGGTTATATTATGACATGTTTTTAATTCATGATGTTATGTCGTTCAAATATATTGATATTATTGTAGATTAATATATGAAGTGCATATAAGGTGGAGCTGTTACTAATAGTAAGAGCGAAAATATTTGCTCTAGTACCAATTTGATGTTGCACAAATACAAGAATTTGAAAGGATATTGTCAGAGGGGTGCATAAATATGGAAACAACAATGCTATGATGGTACATATAATGTTTTACTTGAGCAATATAATAATAAACTAAGTTGATAACACAAAACTATGATTTAAAGACATGATTAGATTAGGAAAGTATCAGAGATGGTGGAAAATGTATTTGAAAGGTTATCTTTAAACTAACTAATCCAAATATGTTCAACGTTTAATGTAGTTTTGGATGATAAAGTAGGTTAGCTGATCCTAAATAAAATACATATGCCGAATATGAGCTATTATATGAGTTCCAAAATGGCCATTAGTTAAATTTGGGCTTATATTAGCTCAGATGTTGTTACTTGAAAATGGACACTTGATCAAATCTACTATGAGCTGTAGAAATATTTTATGTTAAATCTAAGGCTAGATTTAGAAAGATTAAATTCCATTTTGCTAAATAGACAGTAAGATCTTCATTTGGGCGTTCACTGTGTTTTAGATCATGCAATCAAATTATAGTCGTTGGGAATGTACAAAATTCTTTTAAATAGGAATCTAATCTGGTCTTAAGTTGGTGAAGTGCAGACCCAAACTGGATTGGACTGTATCAAGGTTCAACTGGAACCAAATAACTATGAAATAGTTCACTTAAATCATGATCAGAACCTAGTTTAATCTGATTGAACCATAATTCTATTAGTTAAGTTTATTTTGATTTCTAAATTAAATTGTGCTTAATTTTATTTTAATTTCCCAATCGAATTGCTAGAGCCAAGTTTTGACTTTAGTCATCTTTTACTGTTTGTTGATTTAAAGACTTGTTTAGAGTTTGTCAAGTACCTCATTCATCTAGAGGAGGAGGTTCGGTAGCATTGTTCGTGCGGTAAAGATAACTTTATGACCTCCCACTGACAATGGTCATTGAGAAATCGAGAGTGGGGATGAGCTTAAGGATCCTTGGTGACAGTGCCATTACCTAAAAACTGAAAGAATGACAGTGGTGAGATCCAATCACCAGCCAGAGGTTCCCTCCAATTGGATCCGCCTGGAGGATTGAAAGAGGATGTAGAGGATGTAGTAGGCATTTTCCTAGCCTAAAAGCATTTGAGTCGACGCTAATTTGGATGGCCAAACTAGTTGATTTGGCATTAGGAGCTCATCATGTCGATAGATCTATTGGTTGGGAGAGTGCTGCAATCCTGGAGGTAAAGTGGACTGAAACTTGGAGTTCATCTGTCGGACAGATCGAGTGGAGCGGAGACACCAAAGTAGGGGTTTGGTGTGTCCGATCTGTCTCGAGTTGCCTTCAAAAGAAGGCCATGTTAAGTGCAATAATTGGAATCAGAGGTTGCCTAAGGCAGTAAAGTTCTCGAGGGTGGTCATCTACTTCGTATTAGAAATGAAGGCATGAAGATGGAGCACGTCTTACCAAGTTGGGAGCAGAGAATGCGATCAATAGCATGTAACTCAGCGTGTGGATGCCTCACCTATGATGCATCAATATAGACATTGGCGCATGAACGAGAAAGTAAAGAAAATAAAATATACACAAAATCCCAGCTATTTTAATCTTCATCAGATATGCCCGTTACAAGTTGCAACAAAGTTATAACATTATCTAAAACTATAAAAACACCCTTAAACATTAATCTAAGTTGATATAGGCTCCAAAATGTAAAACTAAGAAAAAAATTGCTCGTCGCACATTGTTAGGACGGGCAATTAGTATAGTTCTTAATCAGGGTATTTTACTCCTGCATCACCTCTGCATGGTAAATAATACATCAGTCCTTGAAGAAATCACGGATTTTTTTCCCTCTTAACCCAAGCGGTGAGTTGAAACTTTATCAAATCCAATGATAAAACAGCGGCTTTCACAAAAGATCATTCTTCAAGGGTCTTGCGTAGTATCTTTTTTGTTTTTTCTTTAAGCATTCATTTTTTTTCTTTTGCATGTGATATCAGACATTTCCAGGGCTTACAGGTGCAATGTCGATTTCACATTTTCAGCAATTGGTTAAAATTTCTTATTTGTATGTAATCAATGCAGGCATCGCATTAGGACGTCAATTGGTGCTGCACAGAGGATGATTCCTTATCCCTTGGTTACCTGAAGTTGATTACTGAATAAAGTTTAAACATCTTGTTCTTCTCTCAAATGCTTAAGCCAATGGATTATCAAATTGTCTGGCTAGTGTGAACTCGTTCTTCTCTTCGCTTTCTACCTTTTTTTCGCTTGTGCTGCAGACCTGCAGTTTGTTTGTAAGATAATTAACATGTTTAAAACGTCTGGCCGTGTTACGATCTTTTAGGGTTTATTTGCAACTTCACCACGATTTTTACCCTCATTATTGAATCATTCGACGGTAGCCCAATTCGCCAGCTTAAAACCATTATGTATGGTATTTCCACTTCAAATTATCAGGTAGCTAATATTTGATGACTTGTAAAAACGGATGCGTCTTCAGAAAGCCAAAGTTCACTCTAGCCAGGCAAGCTATTCTTCCGATACGCGTCTACAGATGTTCTTTACTCCCTTCGGTTGGGCGAAAAGATGTATTCTTAGCATAGTATAGATTTTTTGTTTGGCATGAATCTCTTTTAAGATCAACTGTATCGTGCAGATCCTAATGTAGGCTTAGAATCAAGCCGATCTAACTATACAATTCATTGGAAACAAATCAGTGCTGGTTAGAGAATTTTGAACTTTGAATACGTAGATGAATTTTGATATTTTTCATTATATCTATTTGCAATCGCTTAATCTATTTTAAGTGTTTCGTGAGGGCTTAGGTTTCATTTGGATTTAGAATCAATATTATTGGATGAATATATGAATTTTTGTGAAATTTTTTTGACGCCAAAGGTGTACACCCTGCCGCTGTCGAGGTTATATATCCGGGGGGATAAGCTTGGGCATTTTGTGATATATACTTCTATACCAGAGACTCAAATCTAGAGGGGCACATTACAATACTAAAAATGGAACTTGCAGTTGTGAAATTAATTCTATTGTACTATGCAACTTAGTTAATTATATTATTTTACTACATGTGTGACATGTAAAAGTACATCTGTTTAATGAGTTTAATCTTATTATTATTTAATATATTTCTTTTCAGCTAATATGAGGTTAATATAATTAAAAAATGTAAGGACAATAATACTTTAGATTGGTATTTCGAATGATATGAAACTTATTTATGAAGTGTAATGTGTATTAATTAGATAGAATTTAAATTTAAGATATAAATGTACACATGGTAATAAGTTTAACTCATAATTCAGAAAAAAATTCTATTGAAATATTTAGACTAATCTTTGCTACTCGCAATTATTGTAACATCATAATTCATTACATTCCTAATTGACTTGACTCGGCCCCTGTACAGCTCAGGCGCACACGTAGTGGTCGAAAAGTAGCCTCCTCGTGTGGTCGTAAGGGCACTGACTTATGGGCAATTTCCCCAAGAGATTTAACGCGCATTTAGGCGATTAGAGGACAAAAGGCATCTTCCACGTGTAACTCAAGCTTCAGATGGCAATCGCTCTTAAATCTTAGCAATGCTGGCACATGCAAACGAGCGTGGAGGATGGTAATTAAGCTACCTGTCATGTCTGCTTATGTTTAATCCACGACTACTTAAGATAATCCTCACACCTGAAAATGAATCATGGAAATGGTTGGCGATGTACTGGTGATTAACGTGGTGGTCCTTAATTTCTTTTCTTCGTGCCTAGTCCTGATGATCTGGATGTGCCATTTAGCTCATCTCTGTTGTCTTCTCCATAAGAAAATGCCAGTAACGATCGCCAACCCATCACATGTTTTCTCCTTGCATCTCTCCTCGTGTTCCCCGATCCATATCAATCTCTGCAGACTGCTCGTGCGCCTTGGTTTTCCATCATTTCCCTTCTCTAGTTCTTAAATCCTGCGTCTCAGTGCGGCTCCACATCTGTCAACGCTCACCATTATTAACTATTAAGGAGGTGAAGGAGGCGCATGGTACCAAACAGCAAGGAAGGACACACGAGGGATCAACTATGCATATATGATTGGCTCAGGAATCAACTACTGGCGCCTATATAATACAGTGTAGCGCCAAAGGAGACATTAGGAATCTCGCCAAGTAATAGACAAATAAGAACCTAAAACTGTGCACACGCTTGCCAGGTTAGTGACAAGCTCGTTGCCAAAAAATGTTTGATGAGAAACCAGATCGAGCTGCTCAGATCCATGTACTAATATATAAATAGATCTTGCTTAAGAAGAAAAGTATTTTATCACTACAATAAAAAGGAATAATAGAACGAGCACGAGATATTATTGTTGCCCGCCGACAAATACCATTTATATAAGTATATAAATCCTCAAACATATTAACGCTATGAATTATGATGAAGACAATAATATACTTATGTGATATACATCAACACAAAAAAGGTAAGAAATGATACTTAAGATACGCGTTTTAACATGTTAGATCTAACTAGGGCTGAGCATTCGGTAAAAACCGAAAAACCGAATACCGAATTACCGAAAACCGATTTACCGAAACCGAAAATTCTAATACCGAACCGATACCGAATATGATATTTACAGATCGGTAAATTACCAAATTACCGATCGGTAAATCGGTAATTTACCGATTTACCGATTAAAAAAATTAAAATATTACCTAATTGGCTAATTAATCTACATTTGGTTACCGTCATTACTCAATACTCATTAGAGTTAAGTTAGAGTTAATATAAGATAAGAGAGATTAATAAATAAATATTTATTTTTTTAAATATTAATATATATCGGTAAATCGGTTAATTACCGAACCGAATTTATTTTACCGTACCGAAAACCGAAAAACCGAATTACATTAAAACTAATACCGAACCGAAAACCGATTACCGATTTACCGAACCGATTTACCGAATTACCGATTTACCGATCGGTAAATTCGGTAAAAACCGAATTATGCTCACCCCTAGATCTAACCACCAACTAAGATATTACATTACACGTGGTCCTTGCCTATGCGTTGCCTTGCTACACGCGTGGTTCATTCT
The DNA here is from genome assembly GCA_027563935.2 of Costus lasius. Taxonomy (NCBI): domain Eukaryota; kingdom Viridiplantae; phylum Streptophyta; class Magnoliopsida; order Zingiberales; family Costaceae; genus Costus; species Costus lasius. Next base: position 19,610,966 of record CM050447.1, on the reverse strand, counting down.
TTTAGGTAATGCGCGAGAGAATTTTTTATGCAGCCAGCGGTGCTTAATTTTTTAAAAAATTTTAATTAATTTTTTTTTTTTGAAAAAAATTATGAAGAAGTAGTCTACGTGTTTTAAACTATCCAATGGTACTAATATCATGGTAGAAAAATTTATCTATAATGAGAAACTAATATTTTAAATATGGTAAAAAAATTATTAGTCACTGTAGTAAATTTTTTTTATTATATTTAAAATTAACATTTTAAAGTTAGCATTTTAAATATGATAGATTATTTCTTCATAAATTTTTTTAAAAAAAATTTAATTAAAAATTATCAAATCTTCTTAAAAAATTAAGGAGCCAGCGGCAGCATAGAAAATTTACTCTGTAATGCGCGGCGTGTCAGATCTCGATTTGAATTGGCAGCGTTAGGCGTTGCCAGCTCCTATTTTCCTTGCTGTCAAAGGATTAAATCAATTATTTTTAGTTTTCAGAATATGCCACATCATGTGCGGTAAGGAACACTACGGATTTATTTGGAGTTTCCACGTGTTAAGTCACACGTGGTGTTCCCTTCCCGCGCATAACGGAGAGTTGTTACCGTCAGCTTTCTGTTTCGCGCTCGTGTGCTTCATGTTTGCGCGCATTTTTTAAAAAAACTAACGCACTCATGTCTTCCTGCCCCTTGCCCTTCATAAATACCCCCTCCGCCCTTTCGATCCCTCCACAAAAATAGAAAGAGCAAGGAAATACGATACAGAGAGAAAGGTGAAGTAAACATACCTGAAATAGTAAGGTTGCAACATGGTCGCCGGATTCCGCCGATCCCTTTCCTTGTCCGGCTTGAGCCCTAGCGCCAGCCCCGCTCGCTGCCGCCGCAGCGACGTGCCTCACCATGCGCGCTCTGTGAGTCTTCCCTGCCGCTCCCACCCCGCCCTTTCCCTCATCCAAGACGAGATCCACTCGCTCCGCTCGTCCGTTGACCTCGCCTCTCCTTCCTCCGCCTCCAACGCTGCGGCCTCGGTGCTCGATCGGATCGACCATCTCCTGGCAGCGGTGGAGGACCTCCTCCGACTCCCCCAGATGCGGGACCCTCTCCGCCGCCGCTCCGCCTTGGCCGACCGCCTCCTCGACGCCTCCCTCCGCCTCGCCGACGCCCAGGGCTGCTTCCGATCCGCCGCCCTCGCGCTCTCGCAGCACGCGGCGGAATCTCGTGCCGCCGCGAGACGGCGAGACACCTCGCGACTCGCTTCCGCCGCCCGATCGCACCGGCAGGCGGAGAAGGAACTAGCCGGACTCGCATCGGCCATCAAGGATCTCACAAGATGTCCTCCCTTCACCCCCGGGGTTTGGGCGAACGCGGCGGAGGCCGAGATCGGCGGGATCGTTGCGGAAGCGATGGCCGCAATCGCAACGGCGATATCGGCGGTTTTCTTGAGGATGGCATCGGTTGCATCGGCGGCGGCCGCCTCGGTGTCGAAGGATTCATGGAGGGTTTGGGCGCCGAGGAAGAGAGAAGGGGAGGAAGAAGCGATGGCCAGATTGGAGGAGAACATGGAGGGATTGGACGAAGGAAGCGAAAGGGTGTACCGGAGCTTGGTGAACATTAGGGTTTCGCTTCTCAACATCATCACTCCCTCTTTGTAGTATCGAACGGATTAAGCTAAAAAGCCTAAAGCAAAAGTGTACAAATAACGGCCACCGGGAACAGGAAACGAAATGCAGTCTGTGTTTTTTGCTTGTATAATTGAAACAGACATTTTTTTTGCTCAAAAACTAAAAACAGTGTGAATTTCCCATAATAATCGAATCATCTCTTTTTTTTTATTCAAAAACTAAAAAGCACGCCACAAATTATTGACGGATTAAGTTACTAATTATGCATCAATTTGTTCACATGGCCAGCTACTAACATCAAGATGTCGATCTACCAAATAAATCTAAATAAAGTTAAAATGGAATGCATTATATCATATAGAGTAGAAGATTCAAGATCCAAACTAAGTGAAGGCTCGGTCAATTTGGAAGGCCCATTTAGTGATATATACCAATAGCACACAGACTGGTATCTGGATCCATTTGGAAGGCCCATTTAACAATATATCCAATCTATAAATACATATATCTTAAAAAAAATAATGATTTTTTTATTCTAATTTTACTCTCTGAGATAGAACAGGGGAGGAGAAGCAACAGATGTCCACTTTAGAGCGAGACAGAATGGTAGCAGCGCATCGAGACACTCGAGACTTGCTACTTTGCCCAGCATCGATCTCGCTGCCTGTTTCCAAAGCTTAGTAGGTTTCGTTTGGCTACACAATCTTTCAGAGTCACTCTCACCTGCATTTGCAATCTTTGCTTTAATTCCTCAGTCCCGCTTTTGGAAGCCCCAGGCAGAGCCTCCACAATTGCACAGAATCAAAGAACGCCAATGAGTGCACTTTGACCACATTTCCCAACTGGAAGCCTGGAGCTAGAAAAGAAGGGAAAGCAAAGATCCCGGCTATTAAATTAAGCAGCCGATTTCCCAGGTCAAGCGAGGCAGCTGCTGCCGTTTCCACAACGTAATTAAGCGTGACCCATTGCGGAGGAGAGGAGCCAATCGCTGTCTGATCTCCACTCGAGCACGGGAGATTCCCCACCAGTTCGGCCTAAAATCCACTCAATTCCAGCACTTAAATTAATTGGAGCCTTCTTTGCTCACTGACCACGCCACTAGTTAATGCAATTCCCACCTTATCAATCAGATGATGCTTAAAGCTTGCTGCTTTACTATGTTTGCAGGAAAACTACTGATCTTAAGTCAAATGCAGCGATATATTTGTGCCAGATAGCGAAAGCTTTCAGACTTTTGTTTTGGGCTGGTTCAAAGTTGAGTGTTGAAACGCGTGAGATGCGGGGGGGTAAGCCCGGCTTGCATCCAGTTCCTTGTAAGGACAAAAGTGTAAAGTAAAAAAAAAAAAGAAAGATATTTTTTTTATCTTTTTAAAAGAGCGCCTAAGAGAAATGCAATAAAAAAAAAGTTTTTTGATTGGTTATTTTCACCAAATTTAGATGAAAAATTGAAGAATTAACTAAAAAAACGCAGCTATAAATCACTGCAATGTCGTCAGCGTATCTGATTTCGGTGTACATTGACTTTGGACTATCAGTGCTACGTGTTAGACCGAGGGCATCCCAATTTAAATATAATTATGTACGCTAATGATTTATCCATTGACTAAGACATTTTCCACATGAAAAGAACAAATATATAAAAAAAATTCTTATCTGGTCGTGTTACTGTTCACTTAATGTGACATCAATTCGATGAGTGGACTTAATCCATCAAGTCGCACCAGGAACACTTGAAGATTCTCAAGCATATGTTATTAAGTTGCCTTCGTTGACCCTAACTTTTGCGTTGACTAAAACAATGCCGTGTCGATGGACTCCATATGTCAAAATTCGTGTGCAAGCAAGCAAGTGTTTGACGCGGAACTTGTTTTAGTGGATACGACGTGGCCATTAAAAACATCGCGGAGGACAATTATTATTTTAAAGGAAAATAATTGGATAACAGCACTAATCCTCTAGCAAAAACTAATTAGAGCTAAGCTGTCAAAATAATATACTTTTTTTTTTTTAATTTTAGTGACAAAATAGTAATAGCATTGCTAGCTTGCAGAGTACAATATCAAGGACAGAGAATTAATCACAGCAACTTATCAATGTATATAAATTCTGGTAGTACAAAGGCAATTAATCCAAAAAACATTCTTTATCTAATATCTATATAATATAATTATATAAAGTAGAGAACTAAATAATCGTCTTAATTATATTAATTGCTGGGAGATGAACATGGGCTGTTCTTTCCCATCAAAGTCGGAAGTAGCATGGCAAAATCTTATGGGCAAGAGACCAGGAATCAAATCAGCTTCCACATCCATGCTCCAGAACTAATGCCTCAATCCCACGCCCATGTTTCATGTCGCAACAATTGCCAACCCAAATCCTTGTAGCCGTCACGTCACACTGCGCGCTATTAATTGCCATTTCCCATGCACACATGCGCACGCCCCTCTCACGTGCTCTCATGCCACAATTGCCCGGCTCGATGGAACCGGAGGAATTCAATGCTGATGTTACCACTCAGGCTCGCTCCACCCCTAGCGGGCGCGAGTGGATTAAAAAAAGGAACCCGTCAAATTAATTGTTACCGATATATAAATGAATCGATCCCCTCCCACCGATTAAAGCGAGCATATAATTACGCCTTCACATCACGTGATACAAAGTCGTGGGGATTTGTAGTGGGGAGGAAATGAAGTAACGGCGTACGTACCGCTATAATAGTCGTAGAGAGAGAGGGGCAGAGACGGTGGCGGCGGCGCGTCACGGCGGTCGTGGTGGTGGTGGGTGCGGCGTTGCTGTCCGGGGGATGGGCCCCGAAAGGAGGTCGTCCGTGACGGCCGACAGGCCCAAGGAAAAAGGGCGGCGCGTGTGATGAGGTTGGACGTCGCTGTCGGATCCGGATTCAACGGCGCGTGATGATTGCTGCAGAGAGCGGATTAGGTTGCTTAGCGGTTCGGGCGCTTATCGATCCGAACTGGATCCGCAAATTGAGATTTTGAGAGTACGCGCATATGGGAAAAAAAATATAAAATCTCAGGCCGCATGAAACGATCGTACGGCACAGCAGGAAGGCGTGTGACACGCGTCGAGCAATGACGCGCACTGTCGTGTCTCAGGATAATGATGAGGGCCACGTCGACGGCGAGGATCGTGACATCACTACCCCTACAACTCGGCCGGTGGCACCGTCCGTACTCCGTACGGAGCGAGGCGTGGGAGCGGCCGCTGCAGCTCTCTCCCTCCCTGGCCTGCACTGCACTGTCCGACGAAGAATTATAAGTATATAACCCTTTTTTTTTTCAGAAAAGAAAAGAAAAGCTCACCTCAGATCTCGCAATAAATGGGCTTGATCTTTACAATATTAATTAGATTAGCGTCTGTGATTCTGTAAAGTGCAAAGACAAGTTAAAGATAACAGCAGAGGCCGCTGCAGGCTCTTGAAACCGAGGGAGAATCCTGCCATGATTTGGTCCTCTGCGAGAAGTAAAACGGGAGAGCTGGTGTTTATCAGACGACAACATCTCTTAATCATCTCTCAGTACTCCCCCATTTGAAAGAGAGGGAGAGAGAGAGAGTGACGGTGGGGGCAGTCAACAGTGTCACCCTCTTCCTTCAGTAGCCCTGTGCAAGAATGTGGCAAATGAATGATTCCTCTTTACTCGAGTGATCCTCCTCTCCCCTCCTATTCTAGCAATCATCCAGCTGTTGTGTTGTGCAATCCCTGCCTCTGGCACACAGCCACTAGGTTCCTTGCCCCTTCCTCGTAGCTTCTGCTCCCTACCAAAAGAGTTAATGGCTGCAGAAGAAAGAGAGATACATAAGACAAGGTGAGCATAGAGATGTAGGCGTGTAGAGGTAGAAACAGGGGGGATGTGCGAGTTTCCAAGGGAGGCCGCTGGCCTACACGTGTGGATGACCGAGGAGGTCATGATTGCCTCGTGCTAAAATCGAGGTGTGTGTGGTGGTGGTGGCTGATGGCTTCCGCTGTTCAATTAAAATCTAATCCCATGCAACATGCCTGTACCAAATTGAAATCTCGTGTATCATCCACTGTGTATGCATTTAATTTATCAATGTTTTTATTTTTTTTGTTATGCCATGCTTCTTTTTAAAGTGATGGAAAGTACGATCGGGGATCACATTTGCATTTACGTGGGGTTAAGAAACACCTCTCTTTCCTTCCATGCCTTTTTGTCTTTGGTGTGCAGCAGCAATGTAGGCAGAATTATATATGTATATTATATATAAAGTAATTCAGCATGCCGTCCGTGGCTTTTTAAGGCACGGGTGGGCGCAGGGGAAGGCAGCAGCCCAGGAGGGGGAAGAACCGCCACAATTCCCAAGCCAAAAAAGAGGTGTGGGACTCGTAAAGTTTAAACCTTTCGAAGAAGAGGGTTGGAGATGGAGGCGGTGGCGGTGGGGAAGTCAAGGTTTAAGCGCGTGTGCGTGTTCTGCGGCAGCAGCTCCGGGAAGAGGAACTGTTATCAAGATGCTGCCATCGAGCTTGGCAAGGAGTTGGTCAGTATAAAACTCTCTCTCTCTATCTCTCTCTCTCTCTCTCTCGCTTCTTGATCGTCTTCTTGGCTTTGTGAATGAGGATTGTGCTTGTGCTCCATGTGGGCTCAGGTGGCGAGGAAGGTGGATCTCGTGTATGGTGGTGGCAGTGTGGGGCTCATGGGCTTAGTCTCTGAAGCTGTTCATTCTGGTGGAGGCCATGTCATTGGGTCAGCTAGCTAGTTCTCAACTCTTCTCACTCATACTTACTACTTCCAATAATTTAACATTCGCACTTCTTCGTTCTTCTTCTCTCAGGATCATCCCGAGGACTCTGATGTCTAAAGAGGTAGATATAATCTCATTGACTTGGACGGTACTTGCACTTTTTCTGTGATTAATTCTACAGATATTTAACTAGATAACCGGGGAGACGATAGGAGAGGTGAAGCCGGTGGCGAGCATGCACCAGCGTAAGGCCGAGATGGCCCGCCACTCCGACGCCTTCATCGCACTACCTGGTTCTCTCTCTCTCTCTCTCTCTCTCTCTCTCTCTCTGTGATGTGCACTATCTATCTATTTATCTATCTACATCAACTCCTTTTGCTGACCACTACGCCCATTCTTATCTCATACCGTCACGTACTCATCCCTAGGTGGCTACGGAACGCTGGAGGAGCTGTTGGAAGTAATCACCTGGGCGCAGCTCGGCATCCACAAAAAGCCTGTAAACTTTGCTTCCACTCGCGCCAAAGGGTAGCCATACTACATGGACACAAGGCGCGAACTGAAGGTGTTGTTGTTGCAGGTGGGCTTGCTTAATGTGGACGGGTACTACAACTCTCTGCTGGCATTCATCGACAAGGCCGTGGAGGACGGCTTCATTCAGCCATACCAGCGCCACCTCTTCGTCTCTGCCCCCACCGCCAAAGACCTCGTCCAAAAGCTCGAAGTAATCAACTAATTTGCTAGTTAATCCTTCTCTCTATTATTTTATGTTCTCCAGCGCCGTCGACTCGTGTGATTTAGGAGTACGTACCGGTTGAGGACGCGGGGACTGCAAAACTGAGCTGGGAGATGGACCAAGAGTATGTCCCCGTTGACGACGCGGTGGCTGCTAAGCTCACCTGGGAGATGGAGCAGGTCGGGCTCAATTCCACTCTCCAGGTCGAGATCGCTCGGTAGCAGATAGCAACAATTAGCATCATACATGCTTCTGATTCGGCCTGCTCTGTTTTGATCCTTTGGCTATTTTGTTTGGAGGGGAAATTTAAGCCAAAGTATTATTTGTATGTACTAACTACTAAGCTAGCAATTTCCCTCCACGCCATTGCCTTCTCTTTTTCTTTGTTATTGTCATCTCTCACAACTATAATTGCTCCTTGTACTTTAATGCTACTACTTGTGGGCACTGCCAGTAACTCAGTGACGCGGCAGCTTTTGCCATGCATGATCTGTTGTAGCTTCCCTTTTGCTCTGCTTCGGCTCTGGTGTTTACGCTCTGCGAGGGAGGCCATCGCCTCGTTGAGACGTTAACGTTCCTGCGAGAGCAATTGTATAGTAGCTGCTACACTAACCGTTGCAGCTCGTGGTTAAGCATAGCCGTATCTGGAATAAGTACAAGTTTCTGAACAATTTGCAGGCGTCTAATGGTTCTTTAATGCTGAATAGCGAATTGAAAGATCCCCTGTGAGCCAATGATGGCGGCTAGGCTAGCTTGTGAGCTAAATGCTAGATGGGGTTAAGCAGAACTAGTCTGTACTCCCCAACTGCTCTCGTTCACAGACTTTGACGCAGTAGTAAATGAAGCCCTCGTTAGGCTTTCGCCTTGGCCATTATCATGCCGTCTGCAAGGGGATGATGATAAGGGGAGCATAAATGAGCAATGGAGACTGCAGGAGGGTTAAGGGGTGCGGGGCTTTTTTCCTTTCCCTAAAATGGTGAAGCACTGGGGATATGCATCTTCCTCAAGCTGGCTCGCTTAGTGCGGCCTGCTGGCCCCCCTCCCTTGCAGTGCCGCACTAGACGGACTTCAAACAGGAGTTGTGGTTTCTGTTTCCTAGGGGACTAGTGTTTGCCCTAGGCTTCTGTGGGCCGGCCATTGTGATCCCATTCATTTCCTTGTTTCCATACTTGGCTTGGTGGTCGTGTCTCTCTGTTTAAATAGTCGGCAACAGAAGTAGTTCTACTAATTAATGCGTTATCTTTTTTCGCATTAATTCATAGCGATCTCAAGCAGTTTCCGATGGAGCCACCCCATAACTTGGGATTTAGTTCAGCATGCCACTGGTTGACTCAGTAGGGTGTTTTTCCAATCGTGGCTATGGATCATCTACTTTTAATTAGTGGTGCAAATGAGTATTATAGGATGATTTTAAAGAGAATGAGCAAGATGATAATTCAGTCACTCAAGTACCTGTCCTTGTAAGCAAATCAGCTATAGTTTGGGCCAAGCCCAATACTGCTTCGGCCTTTTCCTCCACTTTTTCAAGCGTCAAGATCCAACCCATCAGTGCTTTGGAATAGACCAATCTTTCACAGCTCGGATGGAGATGGATGAAGTCGCCTTCGAACTCTCCGATTGAATTTGGCCATCCGAATCGAGATGAAGATGGCAAAAAAGAAATCCAAAACATTTAGAATGGTAGCCAGATGCGAGACGCAGAAGCGGTGATCTGAGGGCGCCGACGATACCTAGATTAGATGGTCCTGGGACTCGGGATCAGTGCGATTGAGCGGCGGGCGATGGATTGAGGCAGCGCTGGCGCGGTTGAGGCGGCGGGCAATCGGTTGAGACAGCGCTGGCGCGGATGAGGCAGCGGTGGTGCGGTTGAGCCGCCAGGGCACAGTAGGTGGTTAACTAGGCTTCGCGTTTGAGGCGGAGGGCGGCGCGGTGCCTACACGGTTGAGAGGCCTCCCCAAGTTCTGCGACCCAAGGAACTACGAAATAGCGCAGAAAGGATGAACCGCGGGTTTCGTGAACGCATCGAGTTCGTTCGCCGGATCCAACAGAAATGATCGGGCCCGTCAGTCCTCTCGACCAGGAACGAAGAGGGCTGGCTCGTTTGGCGGGCAAAAGCGTGAGTGCGCCATCGTTATTCCTAATCCTCTATTTATAATTTTCATATATGATCTTGTGGCGATTGTTCCTCCATTCTTTTTTGCCGTTAAAATCTTTTCGCAGTTTCATTTGATGCTGAAGCTGTCGAAAAAAGGGGATCACATATTTGTTTCTGAGGGTCAACTATGAAATCAACATCCTTTTCCTGAAAACTTGTTAAATTAGTCTCAACGCTGTTTCTTGTTGTTTCCGGTTCCATGGATAAGTTCAATATATTCTGAGTCAGCTTTGTCTTTACTTACGCCGGGTCGTCCTCTGTTTAGGAGAGCTGTACTTTGCATGTTTAGTAGTTGTGTTCACTTCACAATTATTTTTTTTAATAAATTATTAATATGAAATTAATATATACATTTATATTAAATATATGATATTGATTCATATACTAAACTATCATATATTGATAATTACTAGTATAGCATAATATTTTAATTTAATTTAAATATGAATTATCTTGCAAAACTAACTAGGCCTATCCTATCTAGATGAATCAACTTTTAGCTCATGCCCTTGCCTCCGGTGATCTAAAGAGGAAGGTTTTGGAAGGGGCAAGGCATTCTCGCTCAAGTAAGATTATGCAAGATATTAGATAAAGCAATAGATATTTTAAGCTAGGGGATTTTGTCCACATATCAACCTTTTTTTCCCGCATGCTTGATTATGATCTACGCCATATTTTAGTTTAACAATCATATAGTTTTTTTACTAGCCCTTGCATAAAGGATTATGACTGAAAATAATCACAAGGTACAAGCATCAATAGTAGAAGAGTATAAGAATGTCTGAGATCCATTTGTACGTCATTGAAAATTTCAGGTGAATTACAAGTTTCCAGAACATTTACATAGTTCATTCTGAAATCAAATAAGTGAGAACATGTATTCCAAGTATTTGCAGGACCAAAACGAGCAAACAGTAGGCCCCGAAACGTTCCAAAATTTCTTGAACAATCAGCGTTGAGAATCTATTTTGGTTTCTCTCAGTCATCCTGTAGTAGCAGTGCGCGCCCTTTATTCCTAAAAATAACTTGAAAGAGAAATAATTTATCTCCATTTCCACATTGAATTTTCCTATATTCTGAATGATCGATGATTAAAGAGATGGGATAAACATAACCTGACGATTGACGGTGGCTAAGTGTCACACCCCAGGAACCGTTACTCCGGTGAACATGAGTTTGTGTGCCGTAGTCAAAACTTACTCCTTCAATTTTGACCCCATGTGGAACTTTGACCCGGTGCTTTCTCGCCTCATGCTCCTCTCAAGCTCGGCTGAGTCACCTTCAACCGCGTCATCATCTTCATGCGTACACACGTAACTCCACCACCAAAGAACCTGGATGTGCCAGCAGGGATAGGGCCTCGCGCCTCGCCCTCAGCCTCATCACAATCGTTTGTCAGCCATTGGAATCATACAATAACATTGCTGGAAATAAGGGATAAGGGAAATTTCATTCATTTTATTTCTCTCTAAAATAAGTTATAAAAACCCTCACTCTTTCTCTCACATATCTCTCACCAGATCTCGCTCAACTCATATAGTGTTGCTACAATAACACACATCTAAGATAACGCTACAACAGCGCTCCTTCTCTCACCTTGACACTACAACAGTGTCCACTCCATATGGTCGCACACCAGAAAGAGGGGCTCTCCTCAGCCCCGGTGGGGACGCTCCAACAATGCTGCACCGCCTTGGTGACGCACCTCTGCGCACACCCTGCAACAATCACCCTCTTGGTGATTTAAAGGAAAGGGGAGATGTCTTGTCGTCCGCATGCTCCAACCGCCAGGGAACCGCCAAGGAACCACCAAGGAACCGCCAAGAAACTGCCAAGGAACCGCCACCAACACACGTCGAGGCAACCGCCCGTCTCCGCGTTTGAAGCTCGCCAACCGCCTCATCACCAACCGTCGACGTTGCTGTCCGCGTCCAGAAAGCACGCCGAAGAAGACGCTCGTGTCCGATGTGGGCGTTGACCCAAATATTGACCGGAATTTGGGCTTCTCCACCGTGGGTTTGGGCCGTGGCCCAGGCCTGCTTCATCTAGCCCGGCTTCCTCAGATCCGGGTGTCACATTCTCCCCCACCTGTGTTGAACATCGCCCTCGATGTTCTGAAGATCGAACACTGCCCTCCAGTGCTCAACTCCCATCAGCAACCTTCCTTCTTGCATCTCCAATATGGCTGAACGAACCACAGCTCTGATACCAAACTGTCACACTCCACGAACTGTTACTCCGGTGAACATGAGTTTGTGTGCCGTAGTCAAAACTTACTCCCTCAATTTTGACCCCATGTTGAACTTTGACCCGGTGCTCTCTCGCCTCATGCTCCTCTTAAGCTCGGTTGAGTCACCTTCAACCGCGTCATCATCTTCATGCGTACACACGTAACTCCACCACCAAAGAACCTGGATGTGCCGGCAGGAAAAGGGCCTCGCGCCTCGCCCTCAGCCTCATCATAATCGTTTGTCAGCCATTGGAATCATACAATAACATTGCTGGAAATAAGGGATAAGGGAAATTTCATTCATTTTATTCCTCTCTAAAATAAGTTATAAAAACTCTCCCTCTTTCTTTCACATATCTCTCACCAGATCTCGCTCAACTCATATAGTGTTGCTACAATAACACACATCTAAGATAACGCTACAACAGCGCTCCTTCTCTCACCTTGACACTACAACAGTGTCCACTCCATATGGTCGCACACCAGAAAGAGGGGCTCTCCTTAGCCCCGGTGGGGATGCTCCAACAACGCCGCACCGCCTTGGTGACGCACCTCTGCGCACACCCTGCAACAAATCACCCTCCTGGTGATTTAAAGGAAAGGGGAGATGCCTTGTCGTCCGCGTGCTCCAACCGCCAGGGAACCGCCAAGGAACCACTAAGGAACCGCCAAGAAACTGCCAAGGAACCGCCACCAACCCATGTCGAGGTAATCGCCCGTCTCCGTGTTTGAAGCTCGCCAACCGCCTCTTCGCCAACCGTCGGCGTTGCTGTCCGCGTCCAGAAAGCACAACGAAGAAGACGCTCGCGTTCGATGTGGGCGTTGACCCAAATATTGACCAAAATTTGAGTTTCTCCACCGTAGGTTTGGGCCGTGGTCAAGCCTCCTTCTAGCCCAGCCTCCTCAGATCTGGGTGTCACAGCAAAAAAGGGGCAATCGCTCCGGCGCTCCACCTGGTTGTCACGGACGCACTTTTACATCCGATTTTCTCCGATCCCTCACATGGTGCTGATGCCTAATAGGTGCCGTAGGTCGGGCCTTCAGATGCACCTCCTCCCCCGAATCGTCAGCCGCTTCGCACCGTGATGCTGGATTGCCGCCATTGAACATTGCTTCAACACGGCCGATCGTCACGTCATCTCCATCCGTTCTCGAGAACCTCCCACGAATCTCTACAGCCCGCCGCCTCCGATTCCTCCTCGTCCTTGCAGACGGGTGCCAGTGTAGATCGCGAACCGCTGCCTCTTGACCAACTCAAATCTCTTCGTCGTCTTCATCGCGAGATCTCCTTTTTCCCGGCGTCACCGGGGGCATCGGCTCGTTCGCCAAAAACCCTAACGCCGATCGATCCGAGAAGCAGCGGAGACGAAGCGAAGCAAATACGAATCCAGAAAGCTCGCAAGAGCAGAGAGCGAGCCGAGCTCGACGAAGGCCACAGTTTCAGCAAGGGTCCTGGGATGTACTTTTGCCATGCCGTTTTAAGCTAAAAACAAATTTCTAGGGTTCTGTCCTTCCAACTCAGTCGGTATTGGTTAGATTTCGAGTATCAAGGTGTCTTTCCTCTCAAACTCTGCTTCTGTTCCAATTTTTAGATTTATTTGCTTGAATTTTTAATATCAGACGCGCCGCCCTCCCTTCTTCTCTTCTCCCCTCCAAACAATTTATGTGCTGTAAGTCTTCAAGCATGGGATCGTTCCTGCTGTTTGTTGACTAACATAAGATCCTGTTGATTCAAATTTCTGGTGGAGGATTATACAGCATACCTTGCTATTTGTTGACTAACATAAGACCTGTTGATTCAAATTTCTGGTGGAGGATTATACAGCTTACTTTGCTATTTGTTGTGCTCCCTTATCCGGTTTTTGTTCGATTGATTAGTTTTGTTCTTTTGCTGATGATATTTTCTTCGATGAATTTCGCAAATATTAAATCTAATTTGGACTGTAACCACTATATATATATTTGCTCTTCATTCGAATAAATTATGAACAGAGTGTGAATGCTCTTCATTCAGTTGTTGAACCCTGTGTTGCTTTTTTGCTCAGTCTCTTCCTTCCAAATTCTTCCACTGTATGAAACGTTCTTGCTGTTTCTGTTTGTGTAATTTTGTCTGGTGAGTTGCCTGTTTCTATCGAGATTGGTTGCTCTTTCATTTAAGTTTTTGTTTTTCTAACGTCTCTTATCCGAGTAGTTTATCTTTTGGGGATTGTTTAGTTACTTCAATTACCTATTTTTCGCTACTTCGAGTAGCTTCCCTGGTTTGTTTAAAATTGCTTTCTATGTTTTTCAAACCTACTCGTAGATAGTATCCCCATCCCCCTCTTCCCCGAGAACATTTGATATCTGTGGTATTTTTGATCTCATGGCTGTCCTTGAATGCGTTCCTCTTTGTGTTAATCAGGAAATATGGCTGTGGAAAAACAGAAGAGATTCCTCACCGTTGCACCTTTCAAGTGTGTTTGGCGTGAGGAGCTTAGGTTTAGGGAGGCAGGGCGTGGTTGTGTTGCCTTCGAAGCTTTTGCTCAAAATGATGTCACTTTGGTGTTTAGGGAACAAGTGGGAAGCCAACATTATCACTATAAAATGGATAACAGTCCCAACTATACTATCATTTTGGGTAGTCATAGAAATCGGAGGTTGAAGATTGAAGCTGGTGGGAAAACAGTTGTGGATGTTGCCGGAGTGGGATTATGCTTGTCTTCAGCATTCCAGAGTTATTGGATCAGCATATATGATGGGTTGATTAGTATTGGCAAGGGAAAGTATCCTTTTCAAAACCTTGTTTTTGAATGGCTTGATTCAGAGCCTAGATTTAATGTTCAATATATTGGTTTAAGTAGCTGGGATAAGCACGTAGGATATAGAAATATCAGTGTCTTGCCCATGTCATCTCATCACAATGTCCTCTGGAGCCACATTGATTACAATGAATTTGAAGGCGATGATGATAATTATGATGAGCTGGAGGATTTGAATGAGAAATCAGAAAAGTGGGGACTTGTCAACTTTCTGGAGAATGAGGATCTATCTGATATAGAGTTTGTAGTTGGTCCCGAGAGAAAAGTTGTTCCTGCCCACAAAGTGATTTTGTGTGCTATTGGAGATTTCTCCTTGGAATCAGCTGATGAAAATGTAATAGAACTACCTTCAACTTCCTATCCTGTTCTCCATGCCTTTTTGGAGTACATCTACACTGGGCAGACTCAGGTATGTACTATGTAGTATGGTTTTACCGCAGACTGCTTTTTCCATCTCTTTTGAACTATCTTCATGTTTGTACTTTTTATTATTATTATTTTCTTTCCCAATTTGACCTAGATTGTGGAATGGCAACTTGTCCCCCTATGGGATCTAAGTTACCAATTTAGAGTTACAACACTAGCTAAGCAGTGTGAAGACATTATGGGTCGTTTTAAGATGAACATGAACATGTTTTCTTCTGGTAAGAAAGTGGAAATTGTAAACCTGAGCTCTCAAGTCCAGCAATGTGGTATTTTTCCTTATGAAGCGCCTCTTGATGTGAGAAGGCTGAAGCATTTTCTCTCAACTGGAGAGCATAGCGACATAAATCTACATATTGAAGGCTATGGCCTTGTTGCCAAGTTACACAAACTCATCCTTAGCCTATGGAGTGCACCATTTGCAAAGGTTTGTTTTTTCATTACTTTATCAGAACTTGTAAAATTCATATTCACAAAAAGCTATCTCTCAACCTTTATGGCCCTATAGTGCTTGACACACAATGACTTGTTTACTACAGGGTACTGTTTGTTTTGCAGATGTTCACAAATGGGATGGTGGAAACCAGTTCTTCAGACATATATTTTAAGGATGTTTCTGCAGAAGCTTTTTCATTCATGATTCAGTTTATGTACACCGGGGTACTTGAAATGGATGTCATAGAGATGGTTCCCATATTAGTCCCACTACTTCTGCTTGCTGACCAATTTGGGGTTACTATTCTTCAGCAAGAATGCTGCAAGCGTGTTATGGAATGTCTATCAGAGGTATTTAGTCACTTCTTTTACATTTTTTTGTCGTGGTGTTCTTTTAAATTAAGTTGTCTGTTCTTTTATCTACAACTTCCAATTCTCCAAGGCAAGAAACAGAAGCACACAAGTCAAATTGTCATTTATCAGTTTAAGAAATACTGACTTCCAATATTTGAGTTTCTCACTATTCTGAAGTACAAGCATGGAAAACTTGGATACAACCACTTTTGTTAAAATAAAACTAAGCTTGCACAGAAAATACTAGACAATTGTGGAACAAAGGAGAGACCTGTCAGTGAATCTGTTTTAGGCAGGCTGACAATCCTAAAGATGCAGATGCCTGTGAATGTAAAATGAATCACAGGCCACAGAATTTGCTGAAAAGATGAGTTTGAACTTTTCTCATCAAAGGCCAATCCCCTTGAAGAATGAAATATACGCCTATTTAAGTTTTACACTGCAATTATAAGATTTTCTTTATATGGTGTCGTACAAATAGTTTTGTGAAGAGAAACTCGCAAGAGTTGATGAGTCAAAACTTTAATTGCTATAGAGATGATTAATTTCAGTAGCACCATCATGGTTATAACACAGCTATCCTAGATTTATGTCATGTAACTTTTTGTCTCACATCATGGATGCTAACAAACTTGGTAATTACAGAATATCAAGATCAGGCCCATTCTAATAGCTCTCTCTGATGAAAGTTCAAGATCTTAATGCATCTTGTGTACACATTACTATTCAGGATTCATGTTGTAGAACTGGAACAAGCTCATCCATCAAGACTTGTTTATATTATGCAAATTTAATGGAAAAGACCTCTCAAGATTTTGGAGTTGCTAGATGCTTGTGTTGAGCCTAACTTCTCAAAGTTTGTTGCAGGATATAGTTTGCACCATTTTACGAGCAGTTTCATCAATTCAATCCTATAAATTGCTTGAAGAAACATGCAAGAAGAACTTTGCAATGCACTTTGATTATTGCACTACCGCCAGCACTGAGTTTGTGTTGTTAGATGAGGCGACCTTTAGGGATATTCTTCAGGTAAGTTGTTTTATTTCCTTAGATTAAGTTAATTTTTGGAGTTTTTAGTTCTCCAAAATATTTTTTTATTTACCTTCAATATTATATTGGATGTTACCACTAGTTTTTAACAACATGCTTGATCTTTACATAAACGAATAGCTTTTAGTCAATGTGTAGGTGATAGAACCTGATCTTGGGTTATTGACCATTCTATTGATTTTGTTACGTAAGGCCATCCACGGTAAATTGTTCTGCTCACCGCCTCATCACATGGTACCCGGTTATGCCTTTCTCCCAAGTTATATTCTTGCTATATAGGGTTTGTCCGAGTCAAATTTCATCAATTTTGCTTTTTTTCATGTTGATTTTTCTCGTAAAACTAGAGATACCTATGACTATCTTATGGTTTTTTTTCCAAAAAGACCTTGCCTTTTGCAAATTTAAAGACCATTAAATGCTTTTCCTTGTGTCCAATGAGAAGTAAACTAATATCAGATTGATCTTTTGTCTCACAATGTTTTTTTAGTGTACTGGTGTTTAGCATATATGATCTATATAACTTTAACTTTGTGAACTTGTGACATGGTTGAGGAGTATAATTTTATATCTAGCAGTTCTATATTTGTTTGATCAGGAAAATACATGTGCATACGATAACTTATATATCAATCTCACTTCCAATATGATTTTTGTTCTGCATTTTGATAATATTTAACTTGCCACCAGTATGGTAGGTTCTAGAGGTCTAAATGCTCTATTTTTTTTAATCTGTAATGCAATGCAATATAAATCTGAGGAGTACAAAATGGTAGCATAAATTTTTGATGATCACTTGAGGTTGAGTTCATGATTTTCAATTGGTTTTGCAGCATGCTGATATGACTGTAACATCAGAAGAGAAAGTCCTTGACGCAATATTGCTATGGTGCATGCAAGCCTACGAAGTATGTGGTTGGGCTACAGTTGATGAGCTCCTTAATACTTCAAATCCTGAAGAAATTTTTCGTGAGAGGTTTCAGTTTATTGACTCGCTTCTACCATTTGTGCGATTCCCATTAATGTCAATCTTATTGCTGGAGAAGGTATATATCCAGTTTTCCAGGATAATTCATGATGCTAATTGAGGTGTGAATTACTAATGTCAATAACATACTGTGTATGTTACAGCTAGCTGAGAGCAGACTTAGCAAACAGATTCCCGTATTTGGACAACTGGTGAGGGATTTATATTAGATTACCATTTATGTAATTTCATGGTTTTAAATGTTCTTTAGTAATTGTCTGTACGTATCCAGGCAAAAGGAGATTTCCATTTATCTATTTTCATGGTATTAGATGTTTTTGAAATAATTGTTTGTATGTATTGATACAAAAGGTCAAGGAAGCCATTCAAACTTCTAGTGTTAGAGTGAAGAAGCAAGAACTTGGTCACCAGTAAGTTATCTTGTTTCAATTGACATCATATGTATTATGTTTTTTTAACTGTTTGAAATTGATTAAGTGATGATACATTGCTACTCTTTCAGCATAAGGTTTCAGCATAGACGATCCAGTTATAAAGAGCTCCAATACATTTGTGACGGTGACAAAAATGGAGTGATATATTTTGCTGGGACGTCGTATGGGGAGCATCCCTGGGTAAATCCTGTTTTAGCTAAGGTAAGATATCACATAAAATAGTGCAGCATTTATTATTGGCAACTATATGATGACCTTGGTTCACTTCCGTATATTCTAGAAAATCACTGTGACAGCCAGCAGTCCTCCTTCCAGGTACACGGACCCCAAGGCACTGGTGTCAAGGGCATACCAGGTAATTTTATCATACCTATAACTGTAAGATTATACAAGCTGATAGTATTGTACACTAAAATACTTTCACAATCTGTAGGCCACCTCCTTTGCTGGACCTCGGATTGAAAATGGCCAGAATTCTGCATGGTGGATGGTGGATATTGGTCAAGATCACCAGGTATTAGTCCTTAAACCTTCATGGTTAAGATTATCCTTCTGATAATCTTCAAGATTTTCTTTTAGAAACAAACAAGGTCCTATAAAGTTCTTTAAACGAATTCAAGCATGATATAACTTCAAGTTCAATGTTCTCTCCTCCATAATCTATGAAGCATCTGTAATGTAGGATTTGATTGGCAACATCTATTCACAGGCTGCTAATAGGCGCAACTTATATATTTATAATCTGCTCTAGCATGCAAGCTTGAACTATACTTGATACTGAACTGTAAGAGTAAGAGAACAAGTTGATTCACAAGCTTATTAGCTCTTACAGAAGTGGATGTAGAGTTGCTATACAGGATAGCATGATAGTAGTTAGGGAAATATCAGGAAAATTAGAAGGGTGATCGAACACATGGCTAACTAAAAAATTTATACAATAACAGAATACCATGCTAAAATTTGTTAAAGAATTGGCATAGTGACCACTTACTACAAAAACTTAAATCTCTTGGGATCCAATTTCTATATTTTGATAACATAACCAATGTCTTCGATCTAATTGAAGTAATGAAGCTATTCTTGAATCCTTCGCACTTTAGTTTTGGAATAATGGACCTATAGTTTCCTCCATTTTCTGAAAAGTACCTTAGAGATTACTACTTAACTGTATATATAATTCTCCAGACTAGTATAAACAGTAGAGTTGCTGACAGTTTCTTCATCATAGAAGGCAATAGGAAAAAAGAAAAATAACGGGAAAGAGATATTTGGAGATAACCTCTAAACAACTGAACTATTCTCAAATTCCATTCACTATTTTAAATTCATAAATAAACTATTGACTAATATGAGGATTTAGTGATTTTACTCCAAGTATTTTAAATACAAAAATTATTTTAAATCAGTTAAAATCACAAAAAGAGAAAAAATAAATGGTAGGTGAAAATGTCGCTATATTTTAATTTCTATATAGCTTATAAAAAATGGATTCAACTTGAGATTGTATGTAACAACCTGTATTCACTAGTATACTATAAAATATATTTTTTTGGGTATTTTTAGATGTTTCTTAAATTTATGTCAGTTTAGTTACATGAATAACAATTTTTTATTTTAAAAATTATTTATGGAATACTTTTTTTTAAATAACATCCATGATTTAAATGTAAGTAGGTAGTCGTTTAATTTTTTAGTTTTAATACATGTTTATGAAAATTTACTATTTTATGATATTAGAGCAAAAATGTTGGTGCTATATAATATTAATTGATAAGTTTTTTTGGAATTTGAGTAATGTGCTTTCTATGTATAACTAATTCAAAATAAAGAAAGTTTTCAAAGTGCTGAGTGAGTGCTTCTTGTCCATTCTAGTTTGATAAGTTTTGTAGCCCTGAATGAATGAGAAAGAAGGAAGAGGTTACAGCTATTGATAGATTTTATCACTTTATGATAAATTTGAGTAATGCGCTTTCTATGCATAACTAATTTGTGTTTGATTGCATAAATTGATGTCATATATTACACATCTCGTCATCTCATATGATAAATTTCAGAAATTTGATGTGTATATTCAATATCTGGATTATCCAAAAGGGTTGGTATTTAAAAATGGTCGACGAGCTTCCACTTGTATTACTTAGAGTGGCAAATGCCGTACTTTATGTGGGTAAGTATGTAGAGTAGAAATAAAATTAAAATTGAACTTCTTGTAAGTGTTTCAAGAATCAGTTATTAAGCTAAGTTTGCCTTAGATTTCAAATGAATGAACTGAGTTCATTTATTATAATTTATTTTTTAAAATATTTTTTGGTTTGTTTTGTAGAGAGACAAGATTGAAGATACTGTATACATTTCTCTTTTGTAGGATAATACCTTTTAATTATTCAGAGTAGTGGATTATGGAGAATCTAATTTTACTCGTTGCTTGTTAAATTTCCCTCACTGCAAAGTTATTTTAATTATTTGGAGGTTTGTTGGTCAAGCTTTATGGCTTATAAACAGCCTACTTTAACTATCTTGCCGGAAGATGCAATCACTTGGTTTTCCTTGGACTCAGTTTGTATATCCTTAGTTGTTCGAATAATGTTCAGCTTATGTTCATCAACTCTGCCTTCGCAGCTGATGTGCAATTATTATAGCTTGAGGCAGGATGGCTCCTCAACCTACATGAGGTCCTGGTCTTTTCAGGTAACATTTTTCTCTTCTGCGTTTCAGACAATCCTTTTCCTCCACAGCCACTGCATTTGGCAAATGTAATAGGTGATGAATAGATTGCCTAATTTCTTTTCAGGGATCCATGGACGGCAAAAACTGGACTGCTCTAAGAGTTCATGATGACGATCAAACGATTTGTAGGTCCGGTCAATTTGCGTCATGGCCAATTACAGGCCCTGTTGCACTGCTTCCATTTAGGTTTTTCCGAGTCATTTTGACAGGCCCTGCTTTAGGTGATGCAAACGTTTGGAACCTTTGCATCTGCTTTATTGAGCTGTATGGCTATTTCATCTGAGAAAGAACTAGAAGAGTGACAACTATACCGGTTTGTGAATTACCACCAAGTCCATGTAAATTGTATATAAGGAAGAAAGAGATGGAGCTATTGGGTGAATGAGCTTATAAATGCTGTTTTTGTATCAATTAATTTGAGTTTTTTGCTGATTAGTTAACCAATATGTGAGTTAATTAACCAACTTATTTAGTTGAAGTATGATATATCCAACAAATCAAATGAGGAATAGTATTACATTTGTCATGAATTCGTCTACTAATCCCAATTACCGTGAACATCTTAAGCTGTAACAGTGAAATGAGTGTTATTTTGTATATGACGGTTGTATGTAATGTTTCACTTGTTTAGAGAATTGGAAGGGAACACTGATCATATCCTCTCACCCACCTGTTGGGATATTTGCTTGTTTTTCTTTCTGTTGCTCTGCGAAGTCCGCTTTCTCCGCCTGAAAATTCTGGTTTACAGGCAGATGTCCGGTAAATGCAAAGGGTAAGCATGTTTTACATTTATCTTGGAGTCAACACTGGCTACCTGTTCTGATATTTTTTTGATAAAAAATAGTAAGACTTTGTAACAACCTATTGTTCGCATAGATCATGTGAGCTTTGGCAGTGTTCTGCATAGCATTTTATTTGCAATAATGAGCACATTGTGTTTTTTGTTGCCGAAAGAAATCATTAGTCTATGTGATCTGCCGCCACAGCACAGGTTTCCTAATTGCCTGATCATAAAGTGAACGTGTCCTTGAGCATCTTCAGAATTCAATTCTGCGTCTCATGAATCTTCAAGGAATTCTTTATCCAAGTATACAGTTCGAACTGCAAATCCCTCGTGAAGCAAAACAGATCCTGGCATGGTAGCATCTTTCTGTCAGTTTCTACGTTTTATTCAGGTAATCCGTGCCAATAGTATTAATTATAATATTGACTTGTGATGTACTAGATGCACCAGTTGCACTGCCTTTTTTTTTTCTATAGCAACAAGTAACTGTGATGAATCATAAGCACAATGTTAACGTCAATTATCTGGGAAAGTAATGCAAATTGTTATCACGTGCATCATATCTCACGTACTAATCTCTTCTGCAATGCTAGAAATCTCTGCTATGCCGACTGAAAGCGATCAATTCAATGAAGGTTGATGAAGTCAGACAATTAGCCAGAACATGCTTGGATAATGGCACACCTTTAGCTTAAACGGTGAAGATTCATCTAAATTAAAAAAGATACATGTATGTTTTGTTGATATCTTCTTTCCTAAATTTCAAGTCATGTTATATGAATCAGATTTATATGTGCAATCTATATATCAGATTGCTAAAAACATTTTATTAAAATATATGTTGTGAGATTAATCTATAAAACAAGCCAGGTTAGCTTTACGAAATAATATATGAACAATTATAATCAATTGTATCGTCTCTTTACCTTAATTATGTGGCTTTTAAAGGCATATTCTAAATCGGACTAATGAAGCATTCTGCGTTAAATATTCAATTGTATCGTCTTTCTAATATCCAACTTATGCAAGAATTTTGATTCGTTAAATATTCAAACATAATTATACCAATGAACAGCCAACAAATCCAACTTGGCCTACATCAAATCCAAGAGGAGGATTCTACTTGAAGTTTAGCTCAAGCTTACCCCCACCGAAAAGGAAAACGTAGTTAAAAGAATAGAAAGTTTTAAAAGGAAAAAAACAAACAAGCACGAAACCTCGACCCTCTCACCTCTACATTCATGTGCCGGCCGGCGGTAGGTTCTGATTTCTCAACCGGGCCACGCGCTGCATCCCCCCTGCAACTGCTTGGACCGACCCTCGCGTCGCCACCCATGTCTCACAATCAAGACCTCAACAGCGACGCTTCATCCCCCGATCACGAATTCCACCTCCCTCAAGCGACCTTTGTGCGCCTTGGCTTTCAAGACATGCACGCTTTGTTTCCGTAGCAAGGGATAAGCCTCTGAGAGAAGAAACCAAAAGGAGGAGCCGCTGATGCCAATATAAATTCAACAACCGCCTCCACTTCTATGGCAGCTCTTCGCAAATTAAGGTGATCTTGTTTTGTTATTTCTGGAATTGGATTCAATAAAATCTGATACCTGTTTGTGTGATGTGATTCAGTAGAGTCTTCACAAATTGTTGCTCCTGCTCCCGTGAACCACATAGGATGGCTCCTCTCGGCGTCAACCTACAAGCACAAGAGAGACATGTAAAATTCAGTCCCTTTTTCATATTATTGTATATGTCTGGACGCGTACGTTGTTGATTGTAAAGATAATTTAGTTCTGCAGATTGTGATAGACAATGGCATTCTTCAATTAAGCTTGTCAATCCCTGGAGGCCTCATCACTGGAGTCAGATACAATGGTATCGACAATGTGTTGGAGATTCTTAACAAAGAAGGGAATCGAGGGTACGCTTGATTACCTTCAACCATACTCCTACAATGGCTCGTCATGCTCTGGCTATTTCGGATACTAGCGTTGAGTTTCTAGGACCCTGCATGTGCATGGTGCACATTGTATTCCACAGTCTTGATCATGCTCTTTATGTTTTTCCCACATTTGGTATCAATTTTCGACTTCTTGTCCTCCGTAAACATTTAGGTTTCGTACTGTTAACTACTAATTGTGCTTGTCCAAGAAAAGATATTTTCTTCTCGATTTCTTGTCACTGGAGGATTTGTTGAATTTCTAGGATCCTGCATGTGCATGGTGAAATTGCATTCCACATTCTTTATTGTTGTTCTTGCTGTTTACCCTTCTCCCATATTTGGTATTAAATTCTCGATTTACATTTTAGTTTTTGCATTGTTGATTAGTAACTGTACTTGCCCAGAAAAGATATTTTCTTTTCAATTTCTTCGAACTGGAGGACCATTCTTGATTGTTTGCCTTGCCCTTATTTTTTCTTATAGAGTGGATCTAGCTTACTCTTCAAGAATAATTAGTTCCTCCATGAGAAACGTTTCCATAAAGCCTACTTAGTACCTTAATACAAATAATTACCTATTCTTGAGTTACAAATGTAGTTCAATCATGTTGGCAACCAGTTTATTTCATTGTCATTGCAGCTACTGGGATCTCGTATGGAGTGAACCTGAGGGTTCTGGTATATTTGATGTGTGAGTGTTTTTTTCTCATAGTAATGTTCCATTTTTTACCTTGTTGAATGTCTTGCTTAAAGTAGGTAATTAACCTAAATGGTTAACAGGATCGAAGGGACTCGTTTCGAAATAATATGTGAGGAAGAAAACCAGGTAGAAGTTTCCTTTACAAGACAATGGGATCCCTCCCTCCAAGGCAAGGCTGTTCCTTTAAACATAGATAAGAGGTGCTTGAATCATTATTTCCTTATGATTTCTTGTTGAATTCAAATAATTGCCCCAAAGCTGAAATAATATAGTTTGTAGATTCGTAATGCTCCGTGGCTGCTCAGGCTTCTACACATATGCCATCTACGAGCATGAGCAAGGATGGCCAGACTTCAATATGGCTGAAACCAGGGTAGCTTTCAAGCTTAGGAAAGACAAGTAAATGATCTATACAGTTTCACGCTCTTCTTAAAATTTGACTAGAGGAAGGATGCTCGGAATGTATTAGCTCCAAGAATGATCATGCAATACTACTTGAGATTCTATGTTACAAACCATGTTTCTCATACTTGTATTGTGTACTTATTTAAGCTTCATTCTTTTATAGTCCTTGTAACGAAGCATTTTATGAGGATGCAGGTTTCAATATATGGCAATAGCAGATAATAGACAAAGAATCATGCCAATGCCTGATGATCGCATGCCTAATAGGTCACAACAGTTAGCATATCCTGAGGCTGTTCTCTTAACCAACCCAATTAATCCAGATCTAAAAGGAGAGGTACGCTGGTTGCTATGGAAACTGTGAACTACGAGTTTGGATCAAAGAATCTGATCTTTTTGAAATTCGTAAGGTTGATGACAAGTACCAATATTCCTGTGAAGACAAAGACATAAAAGTCCATGGATGGATATGTTCTAAACCTCCTGTTGGTTTTTGGCAAATCACGCCCAGTGATGAGTTCCGAACTGGAGGGCCTGTCAAGCAAGAACTAACATCTCATGTTGGACCTACAACCCTGGCTGTAAGTATTACGTGCGAAGTCTCATTCTTTAACTTGTTTATGGTAACTTTGTTGAAGTCTTAAGAAGTGCAGATGGCCAATTCTTACATTCGTCAATCATATCTGTTTTCTTCATATTACTCTTTGTACAGTTATAGAGGCCATTGATTGCCTGAGTAGTCACCTAAATTGAATCTTAATATAGAAGTTTGATCTTTGTTCACCTATTTTTTATTGTTGTAATCAATTTTGGGCTTGTTCATTCAAAGCTGACTCTACTGGAAAGTTGTTCCACAATTAGATCAAGAGCTTCTTCTATGAGAATGTGTTGAACTATAATGGTATAAATTGAGTTTGCAATTAATATTAATAGTAAGGTTTAAAGTACCATTCTATATATATATATATATATATATATATATACACTCTCTCTATATATATATATATGTATATATGTGTATATGCATATCTATATATATATATATATATAGTACCAACTGGTATAGTATGTCGGGTACCACCGGAGATATATATATATATATATATATATATATATATATGGAACATGTCACATGAATGGAGAATCATCATATCATGGTTACCACACTAATACTATGTATATGAAACACAATTATCAATGAAGTGCTGACCATGTCCATCCACTTTAGTCAATGGACCAGATAATTTGGACTATTGTAGCATGTTTCTTACTACCTACGCTAGAGAGCTACAACATTTAACCTATCTTAAGATTAACACCTTCTGATAAGATTGTCTAATTATAATGTATCTTAAGATTATAACATATCTCAAACTTACAACTTCAACTGTATGATAGATGCTTAGAATGTTGAGTTGCTATGTGCACAAAAAGTGGCACTGTTCTATTATAATAAATTTATTGTTTTCCCTCATTCAGCTCCTTTTTCAAAATTTGTTTTACCTTTCCCTCATAAATTCATTTGTCATGATACAACCTCGTATTACTTATAGTATTAGATGTTGGTATCAAACTTATTGGACAAAAAATTTCCTTGTAGGCATTTTCTATTTCTTTGTTTTTATGTTTCTTGGAGAAAAGCTCTTCCTTTTGTTATTAAGCCACATAATTCTTATGAAAGTTTCAAATAGTTATTTAGAAATTAATAGACATCAAATGCTATGTAGGATCGTTGGCCACTAAATCAATATTGACTGTCTTTCTAGTTGTAACTTTGAAGGTCTCATATCTTTCTGATTTCATCCATTCCAGATGTTCGGCAGTGCTCATTATGCTGGGGAGGATCTTGTACCTAAATTCAGGAATGGTGAATACTGGAAGAAGGTCTTTGGTCCTGTGTTCATTTACCTGAATTCTGCAATGGATTATACAGACCCACAACTTCTTTGGGAGGACGCAAAGCTTCAGGTGCACCTTTTGTGTTATGAGAACAAATCCTATAAGCTAATTGAATAACTTATAAGCTCATGTCATCAACGATAATAATCATTTCAATCATGTTTACTTATTTTCAATAATCAAGTGTTCAGCTTCATTTGAAGGCACTAGCATTCAGTATTCTTATTGCTAGTATCTAAAGATGCTTCAAGAAATAATAATGATTAGTTTAACAGCAGGACTCTGGAAGATTAGTTCAATTATGACAGCAATGTTGACATTCTTATAGCATGAATTTCTTTTTGTCCGGATCTTTATTACTATGTATCTTAACAGGCACTGATGGAGGCGGAGAGTTGGCCATACCAATTTCCAGTTTGTGAGGACTTTGAAAATTTTGAGCAGAGAGGGTCTGCGACTGGGAGATTACTAGTATTAGACAGGTGTGGTCTATTCTCTACTTTCATGTATTGGTTTATGAAATGTGGTCAAATGAACATAAAAATTCTCATTGTATCTGTGTTTCTTATCCCCGGACTTGATTCTTCTGAAAGAAGACCTTCCATCCAGTATATGCTCCGAGTTGTATAATTCCCCTACCATGATACACATATGAATGTGTTCTTAGTGATTATATCCCAACTCCGAGACCATACTTTTTCTTTCAACTGTGTTCATTATCCAAAACATGGATTTGTTGTGCTGGAAAATCAAGCTTTTTTTCTTTTCTGATCAGGTTCATCAGTGAGGATTATATAGCTGGGGACAGTGCTTATGTTGGTTTGGCTTTACCTGGGGAAGCTGGTTCCTGGCAAAGAGAATGCAAGGTATTATAAGGACCAGAAGTCGATATCTTATAAGTTCACCTTCACATACTCATAAAATACAATATTTCAGGGTTACCAGTTTTGGACTAAAGCTGATTATGAAGGGAATTTCTCCATTCAAAATGTTAGAACAGGAGACTATAATCTGTATGCATGGGTTCCTGGCTTCATTGGGGATTACAGATTAGATATGACTATAACTGTTACTTCAGGTAGATTGGGGCAGTTATCTAATCCAATCATATCAAGTCAAAAACACACTTTAAAGTACTAATTGATTGCCCTCATATCTGAGCAGGATGTCAAATTGGGCAGTTATCTAATCCAATCATATCAAGTCAAAAACACACTTTAAAGTACTAAATGCGTACTTTCTTGATCGAACTAATTGATTGCCCTCATATCTGAGCAGGATGTCAAATTGAGTTGGGGGACCTCGTGTATGAGCCTTCAAGAGATGGCCCTACTCTATGGGAAATTGGCATTCCTGATCGTTCTGCTGCTGAGTTCTTTGTTCCCGATCCTGATCCAACCTTTGTCAATAGACTATATGTCAATCATCCTGATAGGTTTAACAAACTTCTTGTTCCCCTCTTTAAAGTATTACTAATATTTTTGCTTGAATGAAAGAGGAAATCGAAAAACAGATGTTATATACTTTGCTTCATGTCTTTTTGATTAGCCTAATCTCTTTGCAGATTTAGGCAGTATGGTTTGTGGGAGAGATATGCTGACTTATATCCTGACAATGATCTAATTTTTACAGTTGGTGTTAGTGACTATACAAAAGATTGGTTCTTTGCTCATGTTACCAGGTTTTACTTCATCAACCTTTAGTTATCTTCAAAAAGAAAAATCTCATGGAGTTTTTTACTCTGCTTCAATAATACGATTAAGTGCTTAGATGGTTCATAAAAATGATCGTCTGACGTTCATACGAACTCATTTGACTGATATACTTGAAGTTTAACAAAGTTACTGACAAAGTTGGAAAGTTTGAAGGTTTCATATATGTTTTCTTGGATTTAAGAATGTGAATCCTGAATCATTTTACAATGGTTGTATGATATCCTAGGAAACTATAGGACCTCAACAGAATTTCATGCCTACTTTCTCATTCAATGTTCATTCATTATTTCTCAAACTTGCAGAAAGACAGAAAACGGCCATCAACCAACAACATGGCAAATAAAGTTCCAGCTTGACAGTATTGACCAACTTGGAAGTTACAAGCTGCGAGTGGCACTTGCTTCTGCAACCCTTTCAGAATTGCAAGTAATTCGCTAACTGACTATTTTCATTAGTTTTTTTTTCTTTTTCTGCAAATGTAGTTTAACTAACTGCATCTACCATTTGGCGAAGATTCGATTCAACGATTCATCGGCAAGTCTTCCTCACTTCACAACTAGATTAATTGGCCGCGACAACTCAATTGCAAGACATGGAATCCATGGGCTATATTGGCTGTTTCATGTTGATGTGCGAAGGGAATGGCTCATAGAAGGTGACAATACGCTCTATTTAACTCAGACTAGATCTGCAAGCCCTTTTCAGGGCATCATGTATGACTATATTCGGATGGAAGGCCCCCCAGGAGGCCAGGAGTGCAAAGTGAACAAGAGATGCATTAGCTAACTCGTAAAGACTGTATTTCCTGAGCTTGTCTGTACTTGTAATTCTATGGGAATGATCTCTGATGATTCTATAACAAAAGCTGCACTATCCTATGTTCATTTGTCAATAAAAAGCTAAGCTCTGAAATGGTTTCACGTGTCCGATCTTCATCTACTTTTCATTTCTTCCCTCCAAATAAACGAGGGAAAGCCTCTGTTCATACATAAATCAGATTCGTGAGTTGTGCTAACCCTGTGTTTGAAATTTCAAATTGAATATTTTTGATTTGTACTGATCTGATATATAATAGGTACGAGACTAGTTTTACTATAACATATATCAATATGTATGATTTTATTATAGCACAGTATTGGTATATATTATTTGTCCTTATCTAATGGCTAATCAGACCTAGCTGCCAAATCGGTTTGTAAAATCATAATGCAAACCTTAGCATTATCTTAACTTAGCTTCTGACGCACTTAAACTGTCTCTGCAAATTGAAATGATTTAGGGAACTTTAGTAGGTAAAGTGAAACAATTTATAATAAATAGAGTGGTCTCAATTAAAACTGAAAGACTTCATCAAAACTAGTTTAGAGTGGTCTCAATTAGAGACTAGTTTTGGCGCGAAACACAGCTTTCATTCTCATCATGTTACATGTCATGGCCATTGATCGTTTTTTTCTGTTGCATGCACCTTCTCATTTGTTTGGTTCATGTGGATGCATGTGCTAGAATATAAATAGACATTAACTTTAATGATAAATGAAACTAGGAACTGCCCACCCCCAATGCCTGTTGTGTGGCCACTAAAATTAGGTTTTTGTTTCAAAACAACCTAACCACTAAAGAAAGTTCGGTTCGACCTTGTTTCAACACCAATATTTTAGATTTAACCGAATAAATTACTTTTTTTTTTACTTTTTTCATTTTATAGAATTAGTTTAGGTTATAATATTAGTTTATTTAGAAAATATAAAATATAGAAAATAAATTTGATTTAAATTAAACTAAAGAAAATCAAAATTAAATATTTTGATTTGATTTTAGTTCATATTTGAAATTATTCAGTTTAGTTTTGATTATTTTTTTTTTTTAAATAGTTTTACTCTCTTCTCTTTGAGTACATCAAAATCATTCCCAGCAAATCTTAGGAAGAGAGAGATATAAATTATATAACATTAAAATAAAAAACTCAAAAAAATACATCTCTTTTATGACGACATTTTATTATTCTCAATTATACATAATACATGTCAGCGTTAATAATTATCTTGCGCTTTTTTTTTCGGTTTAATATTTGTGTTTTGTGCGTTTGCTGCCAATTGCCAGCCGACAACTAACAGCTTCCGTTCTGGAATCTCACCTTCCTTTAATTGGCTCCAGCAGACTCTTGCGAGTGGCCCCTGCTCACTATCGCAAATTAGAAATGGGAGAGCCCATGAGTACTAATGTGGTGGTGGGCGAGAGTTTTTATCGCGGAGGGACGGACATATCCTTTTGAGTCAGCCGTCGCCAGGCACGTGCGCAATCAATGACCCAAAGTTGACGTCCAAAGTTACCCAACTTTCCGTCTCTCTAAATAACAGCCGTCAGATATGCGTTCAACGGGCCGATCCCGGCGGGGCGTCACCTAGCCCCAACAATTAGTGCTTGTCCGCAATGCCACAATTGCGGCTAAGATCGAAGGCGAGAGCCCAAAATATCTCCCCTTTAGTTAAACTATACGTGGACCAGGAATTCGTATACCCCGTTACCCCACCAATCACAGCGTTGTTCGATTGGTGGACCTGACTGACGTATAGAATTTGAGTCAAAAGAGGCGGATTATCGTAAGCGACTACCAATGGGCAGCGATCACGCAGATCGGTGAGGTGTCGAAGAACAAAAGACCCGCCCAAACCCCCCCGTCGCCTTCGTTTCCACGACGATCTCGAGCCGTTGGATTCTAATTTCTCCTCTCCTACGCCTCTTCTCACCCCACCACTCTTCGCCCTTCTTATCCCCTCCGCATCCCCCATGCCCATGTATTGACAGCTTCTCCGTCTCTCTTGCGCGCTGAGGAAGTCCGTCTCAAGGTGAGGGTTCCTCCGTTTCCTGATCTTGTTTGTGATTTCGATCGATTTGTGGTATTTTTTTAGGCTTTTCTGTTGATTTCGGATGCATCTGTTCGTTATTTTCTGCAGATCTCATCATGAAGCGTGGGAAATCCAAGGCTGAAGCCCCAAAGAAGGCCGACAGCAAGTGAGTATTTATTCCCTTTTCTGATTTTGTCCGGCTTACGATTGGTGTTTAAAATTTTGCCATCAGACTCTGATTTTTCCTTCTTTTTTTGTTTGCGAAAGACTGTCGGTGAAGAAGGGGCCGGAACGGGTTAGTAAGAAGCCGAAGAAGACGAAGGCCGATAAGGACCCTAACAAACCCAAGAGGCCGCCAAGTGCTTTCTTCGTCTTCATGTGAGCTGATCCACTATCTGTATCTGTTGCTGATTTTAGATCTATCCTTTTGCTTGTTTGATTGACTCGTTTTGCCTAATTGTTTTTTTTTCTAACAGGGAAGAATTCAGGAAGACGTTTAAGGAAAAAAACCCTAATAACAAGTCCGTCTCCGTGGTGAGTTCCCCTTTCCTCAGCTTGGCAGATCTGTTTGCTCCAAATTTTGGATTTTTTTAAATAAAAAAATTGATAATAATCATAAATTTTCTTCAATTAGGTTGGTAAAGCCGGAGGCGACAAGTGGAAATCCTTGTCGGAAGCTGTACGTTATTTATTGGCAGTCCACCCTTATTCGATTTGATCAATCACTCTAGATCTAAATAAAGCTAATATCTTCTTTGACAGGAGAAAGCTCCCTATGTGGCCAAGGCAGCCAAGTTAAAATCAGAGTACACGAAGAAAGTTGCTGCGTACAACAAGGGCCAAGTATGGGGCAAAATTAAAAATTATTTTTAGCCTTGCTTTATCAAAATTGCAGAGAAGAAATATTTGATGTTTTCTTTACTCTCTCCTTGGTTATATAGACTGGAGGCGGAAGTCGTGCTGCCGCAGATGAAGATGAATCTGATAAGTCCAAGTCTGAGGTGAATGATGATGACGAGGACGAGGAGGGCAGCGAAGAGGTTTGTGTTCATAAAGAAGGTTGTACTATTCATTCAATTGAAAATATTCTCTAACTTTAAATTTTTTAACAGGAAGAGGGGGAGGACGAGGATGACGAGTAAAGGGAGAATGAAGGCCCTTGATCCTGTGTTATCTTTTTTTCTCTTTTCATTTTTTTGCCTTTGTTTTAGTTTCTATTTGAGGCACAGTAATCCTTAAAGATATCAATGTCGTCTGTAATGGCATTGCCAGATCCAGGCTATTCGCCACTGACATCATGTACTTACTTTCGTCTAATTCAAGCTAATTTAGTGCCCCCTTGATTCTGTTCTTGTTCATTGTTGATGCTGTTATAGTAATGATCACTCCTTCGTTAAAAGGATTGTGCCCGTTATCAGCTAATCTATCTACAGTCTTTATGATTGGGACGACGATACGCTTTTCTTTTGTAGAAACATGTTAAATCTGTGGTATTTATAATGCTCATGGCATGAATGAAACACTCACAGCTGCTCAACAGCAGAACCAGCATGGTGTATCTTGTAGTTCGTCCGTGGTCTAAAAACAAAGTTCTTGTTTTTCGTATCATTTACCTGGCCTGTGGATTAAATAGAATGCTGGATTTGCATCTCTTGGATGCATGTGTAGAGAGGTTCTCTAGCTATCTGATTGGCATGTGGGCTTTATACGAGCTGTCGATTACGGACCGTGCCTCGATCAAACGGTTACAGAACATTTGTTGCCTGTTTACGAGGACCTCTATAGTCTGGAGGGAGGACTCCAATTTTTTTTCCATAGGAATACAGTGATTGTTTTGTCATTGGCATCATAATTACCCCTAGGCAGGTATAAATACAATGTTTTAGTTACAAATTTCCAAAGTTTTGACTAAAATTTGCAAGAAGATTTCTGTTGGATACTTGGGTTAATCTGTGTTGCAATTATTATCTTCCCTCTCAATGTCAATGGCAAAGAAGATTCTCGCCCTTCAGTCAAATAGCAATTTACTGTATATAGTTCGAAGATTGACATTATGCTTATGAAGCCTGTATTTATTGACCTGTTCGCTCAATTAGTTTGTTTTCTGTCATTTGATTTAGTACGTTGCCTGCATTTACTACCTTGTTCGCTCTCTTTCCACCAACTTATTAATTACTATACTAAGATTTAAGATTTTTGTGAAAGTGCTAGTTAACTAAAGACCTTGATTGTGGATACTTTATCTTCTATAATTGTTTTTAAGTCGACTTATCTTAAACACCATAGGAGATTAATGCATCCACTGTCGAGGTAGATGTGATGACCAAACCTTCATAATTGTTGATGGGGAATTTGGTGGATATCTAAATCATCAAGTTAGGTTTACTCTGTTCTGGAAAAGAGGTAGTCATAGATTAATTATTTATTATTATTATTCCCTGTATAAAATCAAAGCTTCCGTAGCATAGTGGTAGTGCGTTCGCTTCGTAAGCGAAAGGTCGCGAGTTCGATCCTCGCCGGGAGCTTTATAAATACAATTTGTTTTGTTTCATTCTCTTAGCTTTTTTTGACACGGTAAAATTTGTCTTCTATTTATGTCGCGGCGGAAACCTTCCGCAGGCCATGCTGTCTTGGAAAAGTCGGTGAATTGTTCTTTTTGTTAATTAATCATGCGGGATGTCTATTACATTATATATATATATATATATATATATATATATATATATATATATATATATATATTTACGTATGATTATATATCATTATAATTATTATACATGTGCCAAATATTTTTTTTCATTGGTTCAGAGTTGGGTTAGGTGAGGCTCATATTATAATCTACTTAAAATCAAATTAGGAGGATTCTATAAATTTCTAAAGTTTGTAAGAATTTGTTCTTATCAAGAAGTCATGTAGAGCTCTGATTATAGTGTGGAGCTAGAGCAGGGGTTGATTAAGGTTCAGCTTGCCCAGAACAGAATTGAATCAACAAAAAACTCCTACGACCTTCGAGAGTGTACTAATAAGCTATTGATTTCTTTTTTAGATTCTATATACTTTCTTCTTTTTCTACCCTAAAAAGGAGATCCTCGGGGTCTAAAAAGCTTAATGGTAGCTATAAAGAATGCACACCTTATAATCCAACACATAAAGATGCTTTTTATTTCAAATATAACAGAAAATACTTTTCGATTTATATTTTTGATGACTTTTTAACCTCATATATGGACTTAATACTATTCTATAAACAATTTTCTTTACCCTATCTTTGAATCATGAACCAACAATCCAATATTAGAAGTTTGACTTTTACTTAGACTTGTAGGATTTTCCTCAAACATTTAGTATATATTATCCAAATTTCTTTTAAATTAGTCTTGTTAAACTTTACAACGCATTAAACTAGAGTCATTTAGGGCTCCAATTGTCTTCAAAAAGAAAAAGTCAAATCGAATTAACTATTATACATTTCAAATAAGACCAAGTTGAACCTGACTAAATTGAATTGAAGCAACATGTAATAATTAGCTTTTTATCATTTTCTTACTCCTAATAGCTCAATATTTATTACATGCCTCCAACTAACAAATGCTTGTATAAATATTCATAAATCCCTTTAACTATGGAGTCATTTTATCATGAAGCTTGGCTTCTCTTCCTTGAAAGTCATAGAAACCTTCAATCATGGGACGATAAACAAGGATCAGTCGCATCAATCCTGCCTCGAAACAGGGATCAGTGTGCTTGGCCAGTGAGGTTAATCAGAGTGATGAAGGAGGCAACTTGATACGCTTTTCATCAAAAGCAAAAGAAAGAATGCGCAAGAACAAGATCCCAAGCTACTAAGATTCTCCTCTCATTGCACAAGTTTGATGTTAATCGTTATCTGTTCTCGCTCATGAGCACAAAATTTGTTTCCGGCTTCAAATTTACCAAAGGACATACATACGTATTTATATAGAGGCAAAACAACAAGCACGTGGTGTGCTCCTTTTTGACCTAAGAGGGTTGTGTTTAGGGTAAGAACGTACCGGAGGGCGCCTTGGAGGCGACCCCGGAGCTCGCGCCGCACTTCTGGCACCGCGACGGCGCAGGAGGGGCCTGCAGGATCCGGCGGCAGGAGGGGCAGGAGGAGCGAGACCGCAGCCACGCGTCGACGCACTCGGCGTGGAACCCGTGGCCGCACGGCGGCAGGACGCGGACAACATCGCCGTCGGAGAACTCGCTGAGGCATATGGCGCAGTCGAGCAAGTCGACGCCGAGCGCGGCTCCGGGGTCGGCGGCGACGGCGGCGGAGGGGGAGGCGTAGGAGAGAGTCGGGAGTGCGCGGACGGCCTCCTTCTTTAGCCCCTTGGCGGGCGGGGAGTGGGCGGAAGGGGAAGCCGCGGCGAGGCTGCGGCGGATCCAGGCGCAGCGGGCGGCGAGGGCGAGGCCGACGACACAGATGAGGGCGCAGAGGAGGGTGGCGAGGATGACGACGACGTCGGAGTCGACAGGGAGCGGGCTCGGCGGATCCGCCGGCCGGGCAGGGTCGGAGGACCGGAGGAATCTCGTGGGAGAACGCATTTGCTAGAGGTGGAGGCGAGACAGAGAGAGTGTCCCAGTAGAGAGAGCATAGGAAAGTCGGCCAGCGGGAGCTCTGCCTTTTATAGGGAAAGAAAAAAAAAATCAAAATCTCGCAGTTTACGAGTTTATCTATGATTGTGAGAACAAACAGTGGAGGCGGGATTCGTTGACGATCAGACTGCAAAAGAAGGTGGTTTTGGATAATTAAAGAGAAAGGCACTACAAGGGAGCAGTGACAGAAGGGAGGACTGAAAAAGCGGCGCCGCATGCAAAAGGAAGTCAGAACTGCGGCTCGCTTCTATGAATGGAATCAAGGACACGAGGGCGATGGCCGAAAAATTTCTCAAATTCGTGGACAGAAGCAAGATTTATATGATTTATATGCTTTAATCAAACTACGTATGTATGAGTGTAGTCTTGGTCAACTATACATGCGTATAGCAAACAATAAAAATAGTGAGTTTATATGTACTTTTTTGTAAAAGAAATAAGTTTTTAGATGCCTATACCCTAAGATGTAAGTGGCTGTATATAGTTGGTCCATGATGGGGACCCTTGAACACATATCTAGTTTCTCTTCTTAATTCTTATCCGGTAAAGGATAAGGAGCTCCTTTCTTGCATCTAAGCTAGTGAGCTATGGCCTATGAGATATTATTTTTGCAGTGCAGCACCAAGTGGTGGAAGAAGATTCAACTGGGGAAACATGGGGTGTCGGGATCAAGAGTTTTTGTGGAAAGTTAAAGGGAGCCTTGTTCTAATCTAGAGAATTTAGTGAGTTGAATATTTTATTACATAAATTGGATTAACTACAATATTTATTTTATATTTTTTAATATAAAATTTTAATTATTTTTTAATTAGGTACAGTAGAAAATTGAATACCCAACCTATCACTACAGTCTCATCCTAAGGTGTGGGCTGTTAAGCTTTGGGCCGTTGTGTCTAGTACCACAAATTGGGCTTTAAGATAACTAAGGTGGATCTACTAGAATTTTGGGCTCTCACTCTAATTTTTTGCCTAAGCAAAAAAAGGCTTTTTTTTTTTAAAGTCCTAGGAAGAGATCCGCCTCCTTATCATTTTCTATAAGATGGACAAAAATCCATGGCGTAAGATCCAAGCTTTCCTGGAAAGCAATGATTTTTTTTAAAAAAATTATCAATTATTTTTTTTTTAAAGGTCATCTAGATTCATTGCATTTTTCATCCTTTTCATAATGAATTTCATCCAACAGAACATATCCTAAAAAATATTAAGCTAAAATCTAGACATCCGTAATAGCATTGTAATGCCGTTTTAATATTTGATATTGGTACTTAAATACTAGTAGCAAAATATTGGAATTTTCATTGCACGGGATATTTTTACTCACCCTTAATGATAAAGAATACATTTAAAACTAATATTCATCAAGTAACTTGAGATCAATATGTGAGTGCTTTAGAGTTTGCCATTAAATTTGATGTGCATAGTGATAGGGATTAGAGTCAGATCTGGTGATCCAAAAGAACACTAACGATTAAATCTAAAGTATGTGTTATAATCTGAAGAGTCCAAACAGCTTTAAATATGTATTTGTTGTGTTGTAATAGACACTCAATGAAGCTTGTGTGACCAAATTTTATGACGACAATCCTAGATACAATATTCAAACTACAACCACCATGACTATGCGGCTATTATAATCCCTATCCCTATTACCCCTCCATCACATAGGTCACAGATAAGTTTTGAGATTCGATGGATAATATAGGAATGGCAAGAAAATCCATTCCAGGATCCGATCCAAAGTTAATGGGGAAAACTTGAGTTGACTGAGTCTCGGGTCAGGTTCGGGGAAAATCCGATGGGATAAAGTCGATCGGGTTGAGTATGAGAATTCAGGTACCCACCCTGAACTCGTCCCGATCATTAAAATGATAAATTTACTACTTCTAAGTTATAATTTAGGTACTAAATTTATAGTAGTTTGATATAAAAATAATTGTATAGTTTATGTAAAATATTTTTTATTTATATATTATGAATATAGAATGAAAAATAATTTTAAATATTATTTATAATATATACTTATTTTTTAGGCCGATCGATCAGGTTTCCTCGCGGGATCAGGTGTGAGGTTGGATTTTGTAAATTCGTCGGGTCAGGGTCAAAATCGGGGATGACAAAACCCGCATTTAACTCGCCCATCCCTAGGATAATAGTTATTCATCAATTATCACCTACATTAAATCGATACCATTGATTGATTATTAGTACGGCCCATAGCCAAACATTCAATTTGACTAATTATATTCACAGTTTAGATTAATCGGTTGAATGGTTCATGGTGATGCAGCTCCAGCCCCACAAATTCCGATGCCATTTTAGCTCATCACCTGCACCAAAAGAACCTGCACCCGATTAGACTTGCCACGATGAATCATCCAAAATCACACAAAACTCGCGTGCAACTTGGCGCCAACACAATGCCTGCTAAAAACAGGGAACTGCAATCGGCAGCTTGCTTGTCTTTTTCCAGAAGTAAGCCAAATGAAGCACGCCTCTGTTTTACGTTGACTAAATTAATAATGATAGATGGAGCTATTCGAATTGCACTACAACACTCCGAGATGGCAAGGGAGCGAGCACTGACCGTTGACTTCTTCCCTCTAGCGCAGATCTGGGTTGACTAAAACCACATTAAATTAATAGATATGATAATCCAATCAGAGTACACGAATCGTCCAAGAAAACAGGGCACCAACATTTCCAGCTAAAACGGAAGACAAATTAGATACTAACCCCTATTTTTTTTGTTCCTGCTGACTCGAAGAGATCCATGGAACCCATCTCAATGATTGATACGGCGATATGACTCGCTCTCTCTCTCTCTCTCCAATTTAGACAAGGCGGCCACGGCTCGAGGAGATGGCAGTCGCATCCACCCAGGTCAGCTGAGCTGTCATCCACGGCGGCTTCTTCTCTGCAACGCAGTGGTTATGAATGCCTACTTCAAATATAATAAATTATTTTCACATCTTTCCTAAAATATGAATGAAGCTCCGCATGATTCTCTTTCTCTCTCTCTCGTTCTATCTCTGAGGCGAAAGCATGCCTAGATCTCCTCTCCATCTCTTCCTTGCCCTCGGCCCTTCCAGGTTTGATGATCGTTGTGTTCTTGTGTGCTCATTATACTTTTTGTGGTCAGTATATGACTTTGATGGTTCTGTTTCTTTAATTCCTTTCGCTCGTTTGTTTTGAGGTCGTTTAGTATCTCGTCTGGTTTTCAATGGATTGCATTTGCTTGCACATGCAGAAAATCACAATTTTTTGCGTGAACTGCATGCTTCTATATAATTTGTTCATAGTCAATTTGCCTGTATGTATTGAAAAAAACAATTGCAGTACCAAATCAGAATACTCAAGAGTCATGTGAGGCACTGTTGTCTGAGCTGTAACATTGCAGTACAGCATGCAGAAAACAACGCAGCAAACTAACATGCCAACATGCACTAAAGCATCTTGCATTATAACAGGGGCAAGAGATGAGGGCTTTCTCTCAGGGAAGGATTGCTAGCCTCTGAGCAGCTCAGTTCATCTCATTGTGTAGTTGAGTAGTGTTCAGAGGTTTGGGCGGCAGCGAAGCACAACGATACCAGAGCACAACTGACATCAAATTCATCCGTAGAACAGGAAGGAAGAGGAGAAGATGGGGTTTTGGTCATTGTTCATGGTGGCATCCTCCCCAGTTGTGCAGGTCCTTCTCATCGGCTTGCTAGGGGCATATCTTGCTTCAGGATACAGTAATATACTTCATGCTGGTGCTCGGAGAGACATAAACAAGGTAAGTTGACACAAATTTTCCTTTTCAAATAATATACTTGAAAATGGTCTCACCCTGCAACTGGTGTCTCAACAGGTTGTGTTCACAATCTTCACACCATCTCTAATGTTTGCATCTCTATCAAAGACTGTTACACTTGAAGAGATAATATCTTGGTATGTGGATTATGCATATATTTGATTCTCACCATTTAGTACTTCATGGATACTGTTTTGACTTCATTGAAGGTGGTTTATGCCTGTTAATATTGGGTTGACATTCCTAATTGGTGGGTTGCTTGGTTGGATACTAGTCAAGATGTTCAGGCCACCGCGGCATCTCGAGGGCCTGGTGAAGGCTACATGTTGTGCCGGTAATAATCTATATTATATTTTTGATTTGTAATATATATGTGTTTAGGATTTTTGATTTTTGATTTCTGATATGGACTCAACGAAGGCAACCTGGGCAATCTGATGCTGATAATTATCCCTGCTGTTTGCCAAGAGGAAGGCAATCCCTTCACACGCCAGGAGTTTTGCAGTGTCCGAGGACTCTCCTATGTTTCTTTCTCCATGGCGGTAAAGCAATCAATTCGTATTTAGCTTCACGAGTATAGCGGACACCTACTGTTCTTTAATTTATTGATGTGAGATCTTATTGCAGCTTGGAGGATTCTACATTTGGACTTATGCTTACAGCCTTATAAGAAAAGATGGTAAAGTATACCATGGGAGCCAAAGAGGAACTAAAGGACTCGTAGATGCTAAGGACAAGAGTTCATGCACAAATGAAGGAGCTAATCTTGTGAAGGAAGATGATTCTGAAGATGGGCTCTCAATATCAGTAAAGCCAGTGGAGGAAGTAGCAGAAAACAAACTAGTAAGCTAATAATCAGTCTTTTCTTGTCTGTATTTTGATGGCAACATCAAAAAGTCCAAAAAGAATCGGCCAATGAAGCTAATTGCTACATTGAAGTAAAATCTTAAATCTTGATGCAGGAAACCCCACTCTTATCCAGCGAAAACCTTCATGGTAAAAGAGCGAACTTGTGGGACAAGATGAAAGAATCCGTCCACAAAATAGTTGATGAATTGTTGGCTCCACCAACTGTTGCTGCAGTAAGCGATAATGACCAGTTCTTTCTTACACTATGCTTCTGTTGAGGAAACGGACACTAAGTCCCTTAATCTGACTCAGATTCTAGGGTTCATTGTTGGAGCAGTGCCGTGGTTGAAGTCTCTGTTTGTAGGTGCAAGTGCCCCACTTAAAGTTGTGCAAGACTCCATCCAGCTACTCGGGTGACTGTTCATTTCTGTCATGCCTTTGTTTTCTTTGGATAATCTGTGTAGGAGTTACTGATAGAATCATTCGGCTCATGCAGTGATGGCACAGTCCCCTGCATCACTCTAATTCTTGGAGGAAACTTGACACAGGGTTGAATTTGAGCCTTGATGCTACTTAGTTACGTATCTGAATACTTGTACGCCAATCTGAGTTCTGAAAATGTGCAGGATTACGCAAGTCACACATCAAACCCCTGGTGATCATTGGGATTGTTTGCATTCGGTATATGCTCCTTCCATTGTTCGGCATGGTAGTTGTGCAAGCAGCATACGAATTGGGATTCGTAGCGCATGATCCATTGTATCGCTACGT